>KZ808105.1:112044-128366 GCA_000696205.2 Oncopeltus fasciatus | reverse complement strand
AGCATATTTAGCATAGTAGCGTATATATATATATATATATACATCTGATGAAAATTAGAAATGAATTATTCCGCTATCCCCTAATGTATCTATTTATATAGCTAAATAATTTGTTTCTAATTTTCATCAGAAATTCTTTCAAAGAGAATATACAAATCTATTTGTTTATCATTAAAAAAAAAAATAGATAAGAACCCTTGAATGACTATGATGTTAATTGAAAAAAAAAATCAATAAATAAAACAACATGAAAACTACAACGTGAAAAAGTCATAGGGTGTCAGTGATGGTCACCATTAGGAGGTAATCCGTGGTCACGTAGTACGTGCGATAAGGGACGTCATTTTCCGTCTTTCGTCTCTCATGTGTTTCTCCTCAAGTGTTGTTATCTCACTGTCATTGTCCTCTGCTATTGCCAAAGAGGTATTTTCTATTGGGCTGTCTTAATCTTCGGATATCTCTTCGACTAATTGAATTGAGAATTAGACGAATTGAATGTATTGTCGCAAAAAGTCTGGGTGATTTGTTCTTTTCAGTGTGAAATAATTAAAACCTAAGCAGATTTCCAATAAATCTTCATAACTAATCGTTCATAAATGGTTAGGTCATAAATGGNATGATTTCTCTGTGATACGTTTTATAACTTATATTAAGAATGTTTATGTTTTTATGTTACTTGGAATATATATAATTGGTATATTCGAGTAAAAGTATTATGTTAAGAAAAATAACTTATACCAATAATTTATCATTACTATGACTTTATTTATTTCTTCAATGCAATATTATGAGCGTTTTTGAAAGTATATTCCCATCAATAGCGCCCAAGTATCTTCTAGAGGAGAGTGTAAGGAAGAATTCAAAGAGTTAGCATCCCTTTTAACCACATAGGATCATGTAAGGGAAGGGCTATCTACAGGTTACCATCCCATTCTAAACATCCATGGCTCAGGACAAGCCTTTATTATTTATCGATAAAAGCTTGCCCAGGGCGGGATTTGAACCCTCAGCGTCAGGATTGCGAGACCCGAACGGATACTGCACTGGTATATGCCTCCCCCGAACTATTTGATATTCTCTCTGCAATGACACCCTCATTGCCAGTCGCCTACCATGAATTTCTTAGCCCTAGACTTGTATTCCAAGACGTTCGGCAGCCAGGTAGAGAAGTATCTAGCGGCTTACAAGATAATGAAGTGGTTACGAGGTGAGTAACCTCTCTTTTCAGTAGGGCCCTGGGAGGTCAGCTATGGAACCGTCGTGATTACGGCCAGTATACGGGATTCTATAGGATTAAACTTAGATCAGTTTAAATATACTCTATTGTTATCATGATTATTTACTTATGATATTTTGTAATTTATTGTATGCATTTTTAAATACAGAATATAGTGGGTCTCTAATTGATAAACAATTTTAGTGCAAGGGAACAGAATAAAAAATTTAACTATCCCAGCCAGGACACGAACCTGGATCCCCTGCTATCCGGGCCGGTGCATTTGCCACTTATGCTACCGAGACTAGCATGGTAAGTTATTAAATTCCCCGCACTAGTGTCGAGAGTCTAACCTCCAAGACAGACGAATATATCGTCTTATGCTCAGAGGAGCTGACATTGTCAAGCTCTTTAAATGACTCTCGTTATTTACTTTTTAATTTTAATTTTANTATTTAGGTAAATCACTAATTTAGTAACTATAAAGAAATAAAGAAAGCATTTTCTTGTTATTATCATCTATAGTATTATAGGTAAATTTTATTCAGTTTATTTATTAAAGGATTATTCCTTGTTCATAATTCAATTTATCCATTTATAAATATTCCTTGGTTCTTTTCTTAAAATGTATATTAGGTTTTTTTGTTGATATATTCCTTCAAATCTCTTATCTTAATTATTGTTGACGCTGTTTTGTCTCTAGCCATTCTCAGCCCATAATTGTGTATAATCATTGGCTTTGATTGTTCATCGCAAGAAAATACAAAAAAAAAAAAAAAACATTTTCTCGTGCAGGCATTGTCTAAACAAAGGAAATTCCTCGGCATTGCATTTGTTTTAGCCATAATAGTAATTTTGATTCCATATATAAAATCATAGTCATATATGTCACTTGAAATGTTTGCTACATTTAACTAGGTCCGTGAACAGCAAAAGTATTTAAATTATTCACTTCTTACCCGTTACACATTATTAAAATTAGTTTATGATTCAAACATAATGTCAAACATGCGGAAAAAACATTGATAGTAATTGTTTACAACATTACTGTACTAGTTTGAAACAGTTGGTTTTGAAATCCTGAAAAGATATTTGAAGTGCAAAAAACTCGTAGGAGAAATGTTTGTAAAAATCTATGAATGATTTTTTGTTTATATTTGATCTGTTGCTGTTAAATTTAATTTAAATTTAATAAATAATTAAATACTCCTATTAACTGAGAGTTGCAGGGAAACTCCGTGTTTCATTTTGTATTCAAAAGAAAATGAGAATATTTCATTTATTTGACCAACCTTTCAACCACTTTAGATCATGGAGGGCGGGGCTATCCAAAAGTAGCCACCCTATTCTATGAATCTATTGCTCTGAATTAGATTTATTTCTTTGTAAATTCATGCCCAGGGCGGTACTCACTTACTATTCATAGAATGTTTGCACAATCATACAATAACATAGCCACTTAGACTGTTATTTTACAGTTAAAAGATTCATATATAAACCCATTAAGGATGATTTAGATAGATATATTTTAATATACAGTATACTGAGGAATATTTAACAATATATCCAAGAGGGTTGAGCGGACAAAATATACAGAGTTACTAATGAAGCAGAGATTGACTGATTGTAAGTACAGCATTACAGCTGATTGAAGCCTGTAAAGCACAGATTAGGAAGCAGCCTGTGTAGCAGGTTATGTAAGGTTATGATTGGCTGGAAGTGGTCCATTATCACCTGACCTGCGACTCCCATGGGGGTGATTTGCCCTGATAACACCTGATAATGTGTACGGCTGGACGTGTGTGTACGTACACAGCCCCGTGAGAGAGCTAGCTCCCCTCCTTGGGCAATTTCCCCATGCTTGAAGCCAGGTACACGAATGTGTTCTCTTTCACATTGAGTAATTGCTTTAATATGAAACCACAACATGGAGTGCTTTATTTCGCCGTGGTTGTGATTTCAGAGCAGTATTAATTTATACCGTGGGAAACAGTAGAATTGACTTGCGCAAAAGAACATTAACAAAAATAGTTCTCGTGAGGGAGGATTGGTCGGAGATTCGTTCCAGATTTGTATTGGTAAAAACTAATTTGTAAACAACAGCAAAAAGTATTTATTATTGTTTCTACCTAAATTTCAGGCCTTCTTCAGGACAATGGGGGGAGAGAATCTCTTGTTCTGGAATAAATAAATCATGACTGATTATGACCCTGACCCCATCCTTTTACATAAAGGTCGTCGGTCGACTACCTTTAAAAATAGTTCACGCTTTACATATTATTTACCATCTTTAATTATTAATAACATTTTTTTTAATTGAAAAATACAGGGAAATTAAGAAATATTATTGTTCAGATTCGATAAATTGTTTTTGTATATAAGGTATAAAATAATATCAGAAAAGTGCAAAATAATTAAACTACAGATAGTTTAGTGGAATACCATAAAGCCATTGGCGATATAGAAAATTAAATAAAAAGAAAAATACTAAATTAAATGTTATGGCCGAATACATAGATGTAGATAAATACTCATACGTAAATAAAACTTCCGCTGTTATATAATCATATAATTTTTTATTATTTATATGATAGATGTCATTTTAGCCTATTATCACATATCACCTTAAGAAAAATTTATAAAATAGTACATTTAATGTATTATATATTTTCGTATTAATTTCGTCAAACAGAAGCTGTCTAATCTAAAGTCCATTCCCCGTATCTTCGTAAATCTCTTCTATTCCTGAAGTTATCGTTATTTTCGTAAAACGTTATAAAACATAAACATTAGAAAATTAAATATTACAGATTATTTTATTTTTGTAAATTTTTTCGTAACTTGACAACAAACAATAATCTATCATAATTTGATTTTTTATCGAAGATATATCCATTATATGTTTTGGCCTACCTCAACTCCCCTCCCCCTCACTAATCTAATTTTAACCAAAGATGTATTCATTCAAGAGTTGTAATAGAAAGCCTAAATACCGAATAAATAATAGGGGAAAAAATAGGACCCACGCAAAATCCGAAATTACATTCTTAAATATTTTCATTAATATGCATTTTTCGTAAAAATGTTACTGTTGTAATTTCTGTGCTACAATTTTTTTTTTTAAATCTCTGACAGTATAGATGGTATTGGTGAGTTATATATTTGGTCTCCCTTTCCTCCCTAAATTGACTATTTTATTTTATTTTTTCTACAGCGGACTTAATATTCAGTTTAGAGTAATAATACTGCACTAAAGATGAAGATCAGGTTATTTGAAAAAAAAATTTTTTTTAGTTACACAACGAAGTCAAACAACCAGGAGTGGTGGTGAACCCATTTAACTAATAGTTCGTATTTGTAAATTTATTCATATTAATTTACAATTATTAATTCATGTACTAAAGATGCTTAGAAATGCATAAAGTTTAAGCAGTAAACATAAAAATTGATTTCTTATGATTATTATAATTATAACGAATACCGATATACGTTTTATGATGAATCAAAGAAATACAGAGAAATACTCTAGTTTAGGAAATCAGCTTTTAAACTCCTTTCTAGGTGCATGACGTCACTATTATGTTGTTGAAACGCATGGATTTTTTTTTCCTTTTTGGCACCTTCGAAAATATCCTGAGTATCTCTCTGTCCCCACCCCCCCTCTCGAAAGAAAAATTCTGTGTAGGGAGAGGGCGTTTTACTGAAGATGAAAAAACACTATCAAATAGACTAATATTTTATTTCAATCTTGCCCTAAAAATCAATTTTATTTATTTGTTTTCTCATGAGGGTTTTATATCCCCGTACATCGGAGATTCTTCATTTAAATTGTTTATGATAAACAGACAACCATTTCTAGAAGAGCTATCTTGGCAAGTTGTTCCTGTACGTTTTTGAATCGCTGTAATCATTGTAAACCCGTTAATTTATGAGTGCATCCACTTGTAGGGGCAATTACATTGTAATTATACGCTCTGTAGAGCAGACCTATCTGAAGAACCTTATCAAAATGTTTGTTTTGGAATTATTACCAGTGAATTCACAGTTCCTGGTCATTAACTTCAAGAGTTTTCGTGTTAACTTTACCCACACTATAGGAGCTGCGTAAACAAGGAGAATTCCCCGGTGTCGAAGCTCATCATGATTATTTGTATTCCAGTTTTCATGTGTTCATATAAATAAAAATCCCCATCCTTCTAACGACACAAATGAATGAGTACAAATCCGATACACATGTGATGCGTATAATTGGCATATTTCCCATATTTTATTAATAAAGATACAAATGAGAACGAATAGTACGGTGCCCCTACAAACCAAAAAGAACACTAAAGGCAAAATTAATAGTCCCAGAGGATAGTTTTTGGCCAATGTGGAGTGGTCTGGTTGACTCAACCATTTTAGTTAAGTTTTAAATGTTATCATTATTGTGCGCCTTTTATAACAAATTTGCAGACCATAAATGATAGAAAATAAAATTCTGCATCTGTACTGTTCCATAATTTTATTCATAACACTAATACTGAAGAAAATATGGATATTATTCAATTTGGTCCCCCGTTTTTAAACAATTCTGTTAAACAATTTGCAAAATGAAACCCAACTTTTGAATTTAGTATATACATTTAAAAGCGTAGTAAAAAATTTAAAAGAGTGCACATAAAATACAATAGAAAATTGTTTTTTAATGTTAAAGAAATGAGCATTAGAATTACATTTACCAATTATCTTGTATAATTTTTTCCTTAAAGTTAATAAGAACGAAGATATTAAGATTTTAAATTTTGAAACCCTACTCATCTTTGACCGATTATGGTCATTAACAAACTCAAGTCCTTTTTTTTTCGTTTATAAAAACTCAAACAATAAGCTGTAGCCTGTAGAAATTTGTCTTACACACACATATATTTAAAATTATTTGATAGTTTTAAATACTATAATTTTTGGAGTCTAGTAGGTATAATCAGAGAATATATATATCAGTAAGTATAATTAGAAATATATTTTGAGAAATCTGTGTTGTGAACGATCTGAATAGCTACATTCTTTCGGAATTCGCTCAAAGTGAAATAAAAGGTTCTTTACATGGAACTAGCAAACACTTAGCAGATCTCTTATATCTGCTCCGTTTAGTTTTAGGGGAATACAAAAACTAAGTTTAACAATTATAAAATAAATTAAAATTTATGGGGGAAAAAAAACTGCAATATCACGAATCAAAAGTAGTTTTCTAGTTTTTCTATAGATCATACGAAGCATATTTAGCATAGTAGCGTCAAGCCTTCTAAAATCCAATCCTTTCAAGTCAAAATCTTCAGAATAAGCGCAAATGCTCCCTATTACGTATCCAAATAATCCCTTCACTATAACCTTCCCAGCCAACTCAAATGAAGATGAACTCGGGACCTTCTAGGAACATAGATCATATTTAATTTGAGAGTGGTGTCGCAGGACACTTTCTCTCCGCATGTGTAACTTCATCATTTGCTGTTTTTCTTGCAATTAAATAAAACTACAAAATATTATTCTTCACGGACTCTAATAAATTATATATGATGTTAAAAAAAACCTTGAGGATTAAGATAATTTTGGTTGAGTTTTATAGTTCTTATGTCTTTTCCCTGGAGTATTTTTTTTCTTTTTCATATTTCTTGGAAGTGTTAAATATTTGGAGAATATTTTCCAGCTAAATTACAGGTAGTGCAGAGGGGCTTGAGGTCTTGTAGAGTGTCGTCTTAGTTCGTGCACGACCGATACGAAGCCCAGACGGAATCTTTGGAGAAAGTCTGTCCGCGTGGGACTTGAATCACGGTATGATGCTGATAGTCGATCGGGTTTGGAAGTGATGTCTGCCTTCGTTCCTTGATTCAGTGGTGTAGTGTTCCTGCTAGAGTTGATGAACAACATGAATGCCACTAGTCTGAGGGCATCGGATTGGGGTACGGGGAAAGGAAGTGAGATTAGTAAGAGATATAACTTTTTTTTTTAGTTGCAGAGTCAGCTAGTGAGTTGCCAAGAGCACTTGATATGTGATTGAGAACCCAGTGAGTTAAGTCTCATTGCTGTACCAATAAGTACATTACTACATATTAAGGTATGTTATGTACTACGGGAGTCGGTAAATGTTACAAAGGGCTCAATTGGAAGAACCTTCGGTACTACTTATGCAAATATGATTAGGTTGAGCAATCAACCTAATCTATATTCTCTTCATGTCGAAAAGGCCTATTCCAAAGATTGTATTTGTTTTTGAGTTATCGTTAAATATAAAATAGTACCTTCGTAGAGGTATCATTCCTTAAATTCAATATAACGGTTGGAGATCTTGTTTATTCGTTATATTTGAAGAGGTTATAGAGGATTTGACTTTTGTCATCATTTTACATATAGATTAAGACTCTAAAGGGTTACTATGACGACCAATGAATATAGAACTACCTACCGTGATCCGTCTTCATTGTTTTCTGCAAACCAACTTCTGTTGGCGAGCGCTTTCGGACATTGTCCACCCTCATGGCCGAATACATGTGTTCACTGTCACTGTATTCAACTGCCAAACCGCTCGCCAACATAGATGGTTTGCAGAAACTAATGAAGACGGATGATAGATTAAGACGTTTGAAAGATATTTATGAGACTATATTCTGATAAAACGGAGAGATAGCTTAAAGGCTACCTTCAATAAACAATTTTGGTACTTTCCTTCATTTTGCAGAGATGAAACCATAAGGGGCTTACCGAGTCTATATTGTAAGATATTTCTGGATATTATTCTGAGTTAATAACTGGAGGGGTTGACTTAAGACTCTCGTTACTCATTTTCAAAATATTATTGTGATAGATTCTATTTTTTAGGAATTTTATAGATCTGGCCTCTCCATAGTTGATTGAAAAAAAATCTTAAGTGCTTCTAATCAGGGATTTGTATAGCGTTGAGAGGGATAAAGGGTGGGCTCCATCTGTTAAAAGATTAGATAGTATTGATTTTATACTTGATTTGGAACATGTTTCATTATTTACTTTAACATCTAAAGTTTACTTTAAACTGAAGTTTGTTTTAGACTCAAAACATACTAATATAATTTTCCACGGGTTAGAAATACTGAAAAACTTTTTTTCTTTCTAACTGATTTCAATGCTGCTCAAATGTAATCTTTGTTTTGAATAAGGAATGATTGTTAGTTTAAAAAATAAATAATAAAAAACTAATACAAATAAAAAATTTAATGATAATCTAATATTTTTCAGAATTCTGAGAAAATCCATTAGGGTGTTTTCGAGTGATTGGTTACAGTTCTTCATAGAGTTTTGTGTTACTAAAATAATGAAATCGTCTACATAAAGTAATATGTTAAATCATTGGAGTTTAAACTGGATCCCTGAAATATAAATGTTGAAAAAAATTGGAGATAGGTAGCTTCCCTGAGAAAGTCCTTGTTGCACAGATATTCTGGCATCACCTTCTTCGATGTATCTTATATATTCTCGTTTTCAAGTTATGTATTTATCCATTTCATTATGTCTCCAATGATATGGTACACTTATCCATTTGGTAATTTTGGCCATTTTATTTTCCTTAAATTCCTCCTTTTTGAAAAATCATGTAAACAGAAAATGTGAATGACGAGAAAATATATTCATTGGGGGCGCTCAACACTTCTATTAACTTCTTTAAATTCCTTCTTTATATTTGATTTTCGTATCCCTTTTGTTCAGGATCTCAATTCTTCCTGCTCAGCCTTTTCCACAGTAAATTGCTATTCCATCCTAATCCACTAGCACAAACCATGTCATCCAACTCCAATCCCTACAACTCTCACCATCGACTCAAATGAAGATGGCCTCGTGACTTTCTGGGGACTTAGTCTTTAAATAATTTGAGAGTTGCGTCATTGGTCACCTCTCCTCTTGTGATTGTCATTCACTGTCATTTTTACTACTCATTGTAATCAAATTTTAAAATGTTTTTATTTTTAACAGAATTTAATAAGTAAATAAAGGTTAAATAAGAATATCTGATTTTCGGTGAAATGTACTGTAGAAGTATTTTTAATGTTGCCACTTCAATTCATCTGATTTCGTTTTATCAAAACATAAAACTTTAACATAAACATATTTACAAATCTCCTTAAATTGTAACTAATAGATGTCAAAAATGAGTATCACTTAAATTAATTCACACACTCTGGAAGGATAGTGGACATATTGGACCATTAGGATAAAAAAAATAGTTTAGTTTATAATTTAAAGATATTTTTACTGTTTCTAACAGTTATTTAACATTTAAAATTTCATAATAATTTGTTAACTCCTTCTATGAGGACCACTAACATAACTAAAATGCCAAAATTGTTTGGATATTAATTAGTTCTGCGAGTATAACGGCGGATATTCATGTTACACAGCTAGTTTATGTTACTTCCGCACGACAAAATTTTTTTTTTATAATACTCCAAAAAATAATCTCAATTTTCTCAATTTTGAATTTGTGACAAAGTCCCCCCATCCCCCCTCCTCTCGCCCGATTTAATCAATTAACGAACTCATCAATAGTTCATAAAACTGAATTAAATTTTTTTTTCGGTTTACTGTAGGCGATAGAGCGTGTAGAGTGTCGTCTTAGTTCGTGCACGACCGATACGAAGCCCAGACGGAATCTTTGGAGAAAGTCTGTCCGCTGGTCTCCCTTTCCTCCCTAAATTGACTATTTTATTTTATTTTTTCTACAGCGGACTTAATATTCAGTTTAGAGTAATAATACTGCACTAAAGATGAAGATCAGGTTATTTAAAAAAAAATTTTTTTTAGTTACACAACGAAGTCAAACANATTTATATAAGTGCTAATTTTGAACTTACCATATTTTGGTTTTTCTGGTGTAGGATTTGAGAGTAATTGAATAAATATTTGTAGGGAAATGTAATGGCACTAATAAGAAAAGAGCTTAATTTATTCCTTGAAATTTTGATAATAGTCTAATATCAAAACTTAAAACAAAATAAATAATTATAGATGTGTATCTGAAAATAATCTGAATAGTTTCCATTTACTCAATTCTGAAATTCACACGCCCAACAGCTCAACAGGAGGTAAAATATAACTTAAGTACGATTTTTTTTTTTTTTTTTTTTTTTTNTTTTTTTTTTTTTTTTTTTTTTTTTTTTTTTTTTTTTTTTTTTTTTTTTATGGTTAGTACCATAATTCAATTTTTCGGACATTTTTTTTTTTTTTATATTAGCCGTTCTTTCATTGGAAAAAAATAGGACCCATGGATTGTCTTAAATTGGACCTAAATAAAGGACCATTCAAAATTGCTCATATGTACTTAATTATTTGTGTATACGGACTGTAGTAAAAGATAATTTTAAATTAAGGAAACCCAATTCGGAACTTTAGCTTCTTACAGCAGGTTTTTTTGTGTGTGTTTTACTTTACTAAATTTATGAAAATTATAGTTATAAAATGTAATGCAATGTATGTTTCATAACATTTATAGTAATACTAATATCCAAATATGTAATAATAAACCTAAGCGTTCCAATATTGCAGTAAAACATACAAAACTTAATGAGATCAAGATTACTAAATACATAAGGGTTATATCAGATTGAAACCTTCATTGGATAAATGAGGGGGAAAAAAGAGTGAATAAAGCTACATATGCATTAAAGAAATTGAGAGGAATCTTAGATAATAAACTCTTCCTAATTATATATCATGGGAATTTTGAGTCTCAGTTTTTGGCTCACTTTTGTGGGGTAACGTTAAAGAAGATTCAGAGATTTTTAAAATATAAAATACAATTTTAAAATATGGCAAATATTTCAGTAATGTCTAATCTAAACACCAGGTCATCGTGTAGAGGTTGCTTCATACCAACGAAACTTATGGCCACTACATCTCTTTAGCGATACCACACACATAAAAACATTGAAACAATATTCTGAACTCTAGAAAAGAAGCGGTTGGAAACCATGACTAAATACTTAAGTATAAAAAAGTTAATACCCACTGATATTGATAATTTATTAACCAATAAACATTTGGCATCCTTTAAAGAAAAATGATTAAAGTTTGCTGGGGTAGTATTGTATATTTATTTATCGTAAAAATCAAAATACTTTTTGAATTTCAATTTTTTTAAAAAGTTTCATTGGAAATGAACTTTAATTAAAATTAAAAATGACTTATAACCTTTCTCTTTTAACAATAAAAGTAACATTATTTGTGATACATAGGTATGTGATGTTTATATTGGATATTATAATACATTATATTGTTACATAAGTGTGTGATATATATACGTTGTATATTGTGATTAATTACGTTACATAAGGGATATCAGGTGTATTGTTTAGTTAGTTATGTTCAAATGTATATGTTCTTTTATTGGCATTTTGGATGGGATTTTACACTTTTAAAAAAATTGTTATTATTGCTATAATAATATATAATATACAAATTACATGTGTTACATGATGTATCCAAATTCTAATATGTATATTTCTAGATTTCTAGATACTATATATTTATTTTAACTAAAAATCTTAATAGGAAAATGATTTAAGACTGTATCTATAAGAGATGAGCAGACTTTCTCTACTTAAATAGAGAAACCATATTATTTTATTTGGCTTCTCTTTCAAACGATTACAATGAGCTCTTAATAGCTGAAATTCAGATAAATACTATAACTTTTTCCCTTATTATCTTTCCGGTTCTTCAGCTATTAACAAAATTTTCTAATTTTCGCCCATATTTAATGAGGCGTTTGAAATTATTTAGTTAACGTAGCATGATCGAACGTATAACGCTTACTCTGTTTACGTTAAAATGCCGTTAGAACATGAAATCTAGATGTTTATCTCATAATAAAGCGTACTTTTGTTAGCTTCTTGCTTAATGATCTTCTGCCGCCATGTGCTAAGGTATAATTTAATTTTTATGTTTTTATTTTGCTGTAGAACTTCATAATTGCTTTACAGAACTGTGATGCAGAAAGAAAGAACTCAGGCTAACGTCGAGTTATAGTTTACAGCGATTACCGTAAAAATACATCCTTGTTACGTACGCTGAAGGCCATTTAAGGCTTTTCAAGAAATGGAAATTGTTAATGGGGAAAAAGATTAAATTAATATGGTGAAAGAAACGCTTCCTTCCTATTTGTCGTTTACGTAAGTCGTTAACGCTTTAACTATACCATTCTAATCACTGTTAAAATTTCACAGTTACCGCCTTTTAACTTAATTTACGATTGTTTGGTAATCGCCGTAAATTATTATCAGATGATTTCTAATCATTATTCTGTTTCCTATTACGTTGTTACCTGTTGAAGAAGCTGAACAAATACAAATTTAATCTTATAAATTATCTTGCTACATTTTGATATGCTGTCATTTGAAAGAATTTGGTGTTTCCCATTCTGGACAGAATTTATATCCAACCTTTTACATCCTTATTCCTATTTTATAGGAATCTATGTTGGGTAATAAGCAATAAAAATTAGTTTAAATTGAGAATTTTTTTTAAATTTATGTACTTCCTATTGAGATTCGATATTAGACTCAAGTGTTACTAATGTACGCATGATTACGTCATAGAAGAATTTCTTTTCATACGGCTCATTCGGGAATTAGTAATTGCTATGTAAATAAGACTTGAATGCAAAGAGGTAGGTGGATCTCAAAGACAATGGACTTGCGTTGGGGGGAGATGTTACGTCACTGTCTCACGCACTGCTTCCTCAGAGGTCAACACTTTCGGCTTTGATGACTCCGTAATCGAGATACGGCTTCACTCTCAATGCCGCCGCCCCTACAGCTGTTCCAACGGGGTCAACAACTCCGTCAGTCCGCCTTTCTGAATGTTTCAGTGCGGTTCGATAAGTTGACTATAGACAGGGCATTATTTGACAATAACTCTGTGTCAAACTTAGAACTCAGTCAAATATCACATCAGTTGTCTATAGATTGTTGTCAAAATATGTTATTAATTAACATTAAATCAGTGTCAAATAGAGATCTGTATTAAATGTAGCATATCTAGATATCTGTTACTTGACTATATATACATAGGTTTTTAATAAATCGTTATTTCACTATAATTCGGTTTTAAGTATGGTATTGTCAACGACTTCAATATCAATCAGAATGGATCTGCTTAAATAATCAAATCCTTAGGTAACGAATCAATTTAAATATAAAACGTAATTTTCTTATTAAATATAAAGAATAATTATGGACGTTTAAAAGAAACATTTTACAATGAAATAGTAACGACTATTATTTGAAGCCCTTACGGCGTTGGGACTCGAACATACAAATTTCTTTGGCTTATCTGAAGTCCTTGACTAACTGTTGAAATGTTTCTAAGTAAATTTTGGGTTTCATTCTTAATCAACTGATTCAGCTTGTGCAAAAACCAGGTCAGAGAATCTAATATTCATTTATAAGAAAATTCTAATTCCTTAATACTATTACGATTAACAGAACATATTTATTAAATAATTATTTCAAAAATATAAATTTGTTAATATAATATTCTGTCTAATTTTAAAATTGAAAATTGCGTCCCTCCTTTATGGTATAATTTCAACTTCACATTATTATTGAAAGCATAGCAATAATTTTTATTTAATTATAATACAACAAAAAATGGTTAATAAACATTTCCTTTACTTATAAACTATTTTAAATTATAGTTATGAGACGTCATAGAGTTAGTATATTTGTCATTCCTTGGACAAATGTTGCTTTTTTTTTTAGATTACAATTTGATAGTCTGAGAAAAAAAATCTAATCCTTATTCGGTTTATACCCCTCTTAATAAAACTTCGGACTACGGACTGGGCTCCTCCGTTTTCCTCAATATGAACTAGGATTTATTTAATAATCCTTTCAATAATAATTAAAATATAATTAATGTTTTATAAGCAGCAATTATAAAGAACAAAATAACATTGGAGTTTCTCCTCTTTGTGTATGCGTAGTTCACAAGATGACAGATTACACAAAAAGAACACTCAAAGAATATTAAATTTTTGGTGAAACAAGCTTGACCTTCATCAGAGATAATTAGGCATTAAATTTTAAGACAAATTAAATATTTAGTCACTAAGAGCTACTTATTTATTTTCTTGAAAATTCAATACTTTTTGTGTGTTCTTTTATGGATTCTATACATTTATTCTCCTGTTTATCTGAATGTTTATTAATCGTGGTTGTATCTTTTCTTATATGCATGCTAATGTATACAATAATTAATTAAACTATAGAATAAGTACACCATATCCACACATATATCAAAATAACTCCGAGAAATTGTTTCTTGTGTTAAAAGATTTCTTCATTACACTTTTCAAACTCGAATTACACCAAGAATCCTCCAATTAAAAATGGGAAACGACAAGTGGTGTTTTCCTTCGCTAGTTTCTATATTATACTTCAGAAATTTAAAACACTAAGCTTGACGAAGAAATTACTATCTATCTCCACATAATTAATTATTTTCATTAACAATACATTACACTTCACCATGACCTATTTCTAAGAAATTCTTCTTCTATAAAATATCTCCCTGGCGTTAATGACCAAAGATTGACACTCCATTAAATCAAAGAATCCCGGGCTAGGCGGGAACGATAGTTTGGTTATCCGCGTTTTCCCGCTTCATGCCATGTTTCCCCTCGTCAATAACGCACGCCAGGCCCCCTCCAAATCGGCGTTCTTTCGCCGGAAGATAAATGCCTCTAGGATGCTTGTTGGAGGCGGGAATTACCGGCTGTCGGACTAAGGAAATTAGACGTCTAGGAGCTTGGCGCCCATAACTTCAACAGTGACGGATCAGCGCTGTAAGAAGGGGGGGGGGGACTTGGCAATCAAAAGGTAATTCACTGATTCGTTACTTCCTTCCCAGCTGAGAAAACGTTTCGCTTACTTTTTATGTCAGCGCTTAGATTAGATAATATAAACATAATTAACAGTATTCATCAGATCCAGTTCTCATTGTTGCAGTAGCGATTCAGGAAACAGATCTAAACCCTAAATTTTCAAAGACTGGGGGCTCGCCCAGCGCTAGTAATTACATTCTTAAATATCTTCTTTAATATGATTTTTCAAAAAAATGTTAAAGAACATAAATAATATAAAATTACATTTTACAGATACTTTGTCCTTTACAATTTTCGATAACGATAATTATAAAAAAGATATAAATTTTTTAAATTTTCGTCTGTCTTCAAAACCCCACTTCTCCTTCGACTGATTTTAGTCATCCAGAAATTTATAAAAATAAGCTTAAGTACCTACGATACAGCGTAGGACATACATGTATTTTATATAAATTTTAAATAGTTTATATTTTTAGCCTTTTTAACATAGGATGGATGAAAATTAGTCGAAATCGTTTTCGAAAATCTCGTCACGATTTCAACGAAACCCTATTGCGAATCTGCTGAAAATACGTAAAGCTGATTTCCCATGTTTTATTAAAGACGAGCTTAAATAAGAGTAAATACCAGATTTGATTTTATTTGCCGGACAGGGTAATGAGTGTAAAAGATGAGATGAATTAAGCTTAATCAGTTGTATTGGGGTGCGAAGAAGAGTGAGAAAAGTTCTCAACTACGGTAATTACATAAGCAAAAATGCTTTTGTAATTACCGTAGTTGGTTTTGTTTATGAGGACTGCTTATGAGGTTTTCTTATGCTTATGCTTATGAGGATTGTTTATGAGGATTGTTTATGCTTATGAGAATTGTTTATGAGGATTGCTTATGCTTATGAGGATTGCTTATGAGTACTTATGAAGATTGCTTATCAGGACTGCTTATAAGGATAATAGGAGCATTCATAAAAAATTATTAAATTTTATGAATTCCATTAAATTTAGGAATAGACCATATTTTTAGTTTCTCCAATGTTGGTTCGGTGAGGGTCTATTGAAATTTTTCGATACTCGCGTTATGAAAAATTAAATGTTCGAAAAATACTGAAATACTACTCATTTCGAACATTTAATTTTGATTTAAAAAATTGCCGACACCTGAAAGGAACAAACCCACCCTACTACGAACACACACACATACGGACAAGTATATATATATATA
>KZ808105.1:92262-102987 GCA_000696205.2 Oncopeltus fasciatus | reverse complement strand
TGAAGTTGAGTAATTTAATGTTTTCTGGTTAATTCTAGCAGATTTTAAACGGATAACGTGAAACATAAAGGATATTTTAAAAATACTTCTTCAAAACATTTATTAATCAAATGAAAACAAAGTCACTGGAATGCAAGGAATACCGTAAAGAATTATTAAATATAACTATAACTAGTCAGAATGCTTTTCAGCATACATATTTTAATATGTATTTCATTTTTTCATACATTGTGTTCTCCAATGACCCTAAGTGGTTGCAAGGGAGAATAACAAAGCATACATTGTGTTTATTCACATTATATATTATATAATTTGAGCGTACTGTGGCGATCATTATTGAAGTTGTAAGATTAAATATGTTCCAAGTTTCAAAAAATTATATTTTACCCATCAGTATGTAGGATAAAATGAAATGCAACCGTCCAAGGATGTGTTCAGTTTTTCTTTCTAAGTTATTATATTCTAATTATTCTAATTTATTATTTTATTCATCAGTATTTATTTAATTAAACCATTAACATTATCAGAAACTGTAAGAAATAGATATTTTTCAACTCCTGTGTGTTCACTCTACACTGAATGCCGCTATTATATTTGGTCAAAAGTGATTTTATATAGTTAACGTTAGTATATCTTGAATGCCAAAATTGTGTACTATACCGTATAATTGAAATTCCTTAATACTGCCATATTATTGTAGTAGTACTATTGTGATATATTGCCTTTGGTTTGTTTGTGCGCAACTCTTTGTGGATTAGTGTGTGCCCGATCGTGAGGGTACGCGTGTGGGCTCCTTTGTCAGTGTGTGTATGTGTATGGATTTATATTACAAATTCATTTTTTTTGCTAAAAGAAATAAATCAGTATTTTCACTCTCTCTCTCTCTCTCTCTCTCTCTCTCTCTCTCTCTCTCTCTCTCTCCGCGTTAATTACCAATGCGTTCGGCCCGCCTCATTTTCCTGCATTTCCTCCGTTTCTTCTCTCATTTGTTTTCACCTGTGGGGGGGGGGGGGAGGCTCCTACTCCTGAGGCCAGCTCATTTTTCTTTCTTCCTCAAGGCACCGCCGCCGGCTTATTTCCCGCTAATGCGCCCTTCTCTTACCTAACCCGTACAGGCTGTCTCCGTTATGTCAGCGGGGGCTCTGATGATCTCTTCATGTAAGTTGTTTGTTGTTCAATTAGAGCACCAAGTGTGTTTGTACAGAACTATAGTCCATTGTTTGAGCCTTGACAAGAGAACACTACGTTTGAAAGTCTCCGCTCCTTCTCCGGTGATCTCATAGACAACTTCATATGACTCTATATAAATTCCAAACAGACAGACAAATTAAATGTGTTTATTCTCTTAGGGTAAGAACGTGATGCCGTAAATATTCATAATTGACTCTATATCTTGGTACTGCTCGACAAAATAAGGAAATTTTGGGTAGGAGAAGATAGTTAAGAAGGAAGGGGGAGAGAAAATGAAACGCTCGCGGCTACGATATATATAGTAAATAAAAACAGGTGGGATAAAGAGTGTAGTGAACACACAAAAAAGAAAAATTACAAAGAGAGAATTTTTTGGGCATTTCTCGCCCTTCAATGAGGAGTGAAGAAGATCGGAGGGAATTACCTGAAATGTGAATGGTGTGAGTAAAAAATGTTATTTCTGTGCAGCGGACATAATATTTAGTTTGGAGCAATAAAGACACAACAGATTTGTTTATTGATAAAATACATGTTTAAAAAGTAATTTCACATTAATAGTGAGACTTTATCTGAAGCGAAAATTTTATTATTGCACTCGATANATATATATCGTATATTTTAAAGATCTTATAAAGAGCATCTTTTCCTTTATTATATTACAATTTCACGAATGAAAAAAATAAGTCAAGAGTGTAATTGGAGGGTTTCAGTACCCCCTTAAGTGGTTATTCAATTTCCTTTCACATCTTGTCTCATAAATTTATTAATTGAATAACGGGGAGTGAGGGGGAATAAAATGATAAATTGTTTAATGTTTGTGTTTTTTTATTACTAATAGAAGAAAGTATATGAACCCGAATTGATTCAGAGAAGTAAAATTTAGTAACATTTTTATATCAAATATAAGCACTTGACGCAACAGCCGCGTTAACTAATGAATCTATCGTTATCTTAGTTGGTTAATATTTGTATTTGAACTTTTTATGTATTTCCCACACTTGAATAATTCTAAATACAGTTTTATTGAAAAAAATAAAATAAGTATTAGAACAACTATTTTTACTAGAACTTGAAATTTCAGGTAATCCCCCACTTCTATTAGCCCGATTTTGCCAATAACAGAAGTCGTCCTTCCTTTTTACATGGTCTATAGAGTATTCACAATCACAGACATATATATTATTATTTTATATTTTAGTGACTATCATTTTTGGTGCCTCGTGATCATAGAAGTCGAAAGAAAATATTGAAAAATGTTTTTAAAAATCTCTCGGGAGAACTAGCTCAATTGCTACATTTTTTTTTCAGATTTCTTTAATAAATAATGTTTAGGGAAATATTCAGGAATTTAATGTTGGACGTAAAACAGCCCCTGATTTATAACTAAATGTCGAAGATATTTTCTATCTTCTTTGTCTTTTAAAATCAAATTAAACATCAAACTAAATTTTAACAATTAACCATTATCCTGTTTATTTCATGAGATTTTTTTTAGCTTACATAACTCCTACTTGACAAATTGTATTATTATTCTCTTAAATTACATTAAATGTTTTAATGGAACATGGGAAATATGCTTGGTTTACGCAGCTCCTGCGTGTCGTACCTCGGAACAACAAGCACAAAGCTCTACCTCAGATTAAAACCCGCTAGTTTTCCTTCANATTATTAAATAATTTTCTAATAATTTTAATGCTTTTTAACATCTGCTTTTGGTAATGTAGAAAGGGGCTATCTGCAGGTAGCCAGCTCTAATCTTAAATCTATATCAGTGAGCAATATTAAATTTCTACCCAGAGCAAGACTTGAATTTACAATATGAGGCCTTTGGGAGTTTCGAATTTCGGATCTCTTTGGTGCTAATATTTACTTATCATTTGTATTTCTAACTTAACTAGAAATACATATAGATAAGAAAATTTGCTCCATTTATTTTGGTATATATATTGCTACATTAATTTTTCATTAAATAAGAAGGATGTGATATGTATGTGTGAAGTAATTACTCTAACTATTATCGTTCGTGAATCCTTCACTCGATCTATTAGGCTTCTCTAGTCCAAAGAGGAATGGAATGAATGAAAATGACAACTCATCTAATGAAAGCACAATAGCGTGGAGAGAAAGGAACTGCGGGTGCATTGTACCAAGGAGATAAAAATAGATCGATCAGAGATACAATGGTGTACTCCACGTACGGACATTAGGCCCTATCAGCGTGCACCATCTCCGTGGAACAGCTGATAACCTCCTTGTGGCATATCGATTGAAGAACTGCGGTGAATGGAGCCCAGGCCAAAAATGAAAACAAACGCTCCATTTTAATGCCCCATTGTTCGAAGGCATTTTTACTCTTCGTCGAGGGAAAGTTGGGATTCCCTGACATCAGATAAAGTCCACCGGGGTCGAGAAATGGGTCGTGTTTGGTACTTTTTGTTGGCTTTCTCTTTTGATTTCCAATAACCATCTGATATGTCAGTTCTTGATTATCTGAACCTGTGCTCTGCCTTTGGTTACCAACTTGACCAGAACCCTCCTGTAAGCTGATAATGCTATCTCTGTGTTAGGATCTAAATATTGGTGGACGTATGTTAATAAATTATAAATTGCTTTTCTTTAATTCCCCCTAAATTTAAGTTTTCTAAATATTTATCAGTGTATATTTTTTTTATCCTCCCTAATATTTTCTCCTAAATCTAATCTTCAAAACTACAAAATGGATTTAAATTAAATTCAATGGGTAATGAGCTCTTACTTCAAGGTTCATTATTTTTCGATGCGTGATTATTGATCACTGAATTTAAACTAAAACTTAAAGATTAATTTTAGTATACTTCTCTGAAGTAAATCAAGCTATTTCAAATTTATACCATGATAGGGCTTTTGATTTTTTAATTTATATTAAAAAGGAAAGGCTACCTATAGGATCTTTTATAATTTAGCACTAGGTTTTATTATTTTGATTATTATTATTTCATTATTAATGCTCTATCTTTTAATTCAACAAACAATAATGACGACTATTAATTATTTTTATTTTACATTAATATTCGTTCCGTGTCATTTTTGTTTTGTATATTTTTGGGATCTTCGGGTTTAAATACTTCGGTAGCAGCTGGTAGAATACAGGATTACTAGGTATTGTAGAATGGAATCCCATAATGAGAGTCAGCCCTTCATTTTTTATATTTTACGACCGGTTCCTTGGCCCCTGAGGAGCCTGCAGCCTTTTCTAAGGTTTTCGAAACATCTCAACGAACCAGAGTAGTACCATAACGTACACAAACTTATAAAGTATGTCTTAAATGACTAATAACAAAATCCGAAATAATCTCCTCTCAATACGGCTATAGGAGCATGATAACTCTAATAACTCAAGCTTTGAGCATATTTTAATTTGAAAATTGAACATTTTTTTTGTTTTTTAATTTAAGCCTCTTTTTAAAACCATTATTTCTGTCTTTAATTTTTAGCAGATTTCTCTACAAACAAAATATTCACTTCGCACCATAATAAAAAACGAAACGATTGGAATATTTATTCTATTTACATGGCCCAACTGAGGAGTTAAAATTTAATCCATCTAAACACACACACACACACACACACACAAATATATACTTGACTCTACGAAGTAATAAAAACTATCGTATACAAAGGTCTCTCGTGGATATAATTTAAGCTCAGAAATTTATAGGAATGGCTTCATTATAATTTAACATTACGTTATTACACATACATAAATATATATATATATAAATTATTCTAGGAGTGAAATAAGAAATTGGAATGACCATTGATGGCTCTAGTAGGCTGAAACGCTTTTTAAGTAATGAAAATAGTGCTTTAATTGTTGAGACAAATTGGTCTCCATTATTTAATGAAAAGAAAGCTTTTTATTTACAAAATATTTTGTACTTACTCTGGGATATGCAATAAGTATAGAATTGATCAATGAATAAAGTCATTTAAAAAATAATATTAAAGAAAAGCCCGACAGATTGTTGGTTTGCTAAGACGAATGGTACCCCGTAATTGAAGTTAAACTTCACGTACCTCTTGAGAAAGTTTTATTTAATGATATCCTTACTTCATGCACAGACTATCATCAAGACAAGGACATTCGGTTGGCCTTGTCTGTGCTAATTACATTCCTCTCCTGATAAAAAGCTGAATTTTCTAAATGATCGACTGGCTACTTCAAGAACATATCTTGTTTTAAATAGATATTTATATTTAAAACAGTCATTATTTTTTACAATAATGCTAAAAAATGTGTACATTTCACTCTTAAAATTGAAACAGTTTATATGTATATATTTCCTTCTAACGTAATCGTTCATAGGCAAGACAGAAATCCATAAAATTTTCCGAAACGCTGTTAGAAAATTGGTTGAATATAGATGTCTTAATTATGATCTACCACCACAGAAGGGAGAAGAAATTTACGGTTTCATAAAATACGGCTTATTTAGATTAAATTAAACTGAATAGAGGAGTTACTGAGGAATCAATCTAAAATCCACTGTTAATGGTGGTATTCTATTATTTTTATATCCAAAGAAAGTTTTTTTCTTTGTGGATGATCTGATTGTATTTTAGATTAAATGAACATATGAAGAGTTGAGTATTAATAAAAATAACACACTTGAAGCTCTTAATAAGTTGGTAAGTTAAACAATTATTAAAAGAACATTAAATTAAAGACCACTAATAAAATATTTTTTAAATTGTTAATGCTACATTTTTATTAAATGAATTCAAAAGAATCTTACACTATAAGCACTTGTAAATATATGGTATGATATTTTAATCCCAGTTGTATTATCTTTGCGAGATTACATAAAAGAAGATTTATTTTTATTTAGATTTATTTATGTTAGATTTCAGTGCCATTTTATGAAGTAGGGTCATTCAAAATTAATGAAAATCACGCTTATTGCATTTCTTTAAAAATTCCATACTTTAAATCCATTAAAAAATATTTTAAACCACACACACACAAAAAATACACCTTATGAAAAAGTTTAAAATTTTCAGAATGTAATTAAAAATAACCCAATTGAAATTAATATTACAACAAAACATTTTGTCGAAATTAAATTTTAAAAATGATTTATAGACTCCATCTGTTAACAAACAGTTATATCTTGTATTTGTGATAAGCGTATGATGTTTGCATTCCCTGTTATATTTTACATTAAAAGTGTTATTATGCATACCGTGTAACATATTAATTACAAATGTATATGTTATTTATTTCGGTATTATGTATGCAGGTATTACACTTTTAGTGAAATAGTAATACATTATTAATAAAGATGTATTACATATTAAAAAAAGGTGTGTAATACATAACTTTTTTAAAATTGTAATGCATATTTAAATTTATGGAAATAAATATTTTATTATATTCTAATACAAGTCAATGTTGGTGTGGTTTACGTATTCCCATGAACATATGTTTATGAGTTCTGGAAAAAAAAATTATTAGAAAAACATGTAATTGAATGCAAAATTTACTTAATTATTATAATTGCTTGAATTCTAATCTATATAGGTACTCGACTATGGAAAAATAGAAGTAGCTATAAAATAAGTGAATTATCATTAACTATATGTAAAATAACAAATGAAAAATGAACCCTCAGCTTAATCAGTAGGATTTAAACAGATTATTTGTTAAAAATAAAACATATAATCCTAAATGATAGGTAGGTGTGGCAAATTACTGCTTTAATGATATTTCAATTTTTTTTTCTTGTCAATAAGTTGTTTGTTTGCATGTTTTTTTCAAATTGGTTCTTTTTCAAATTGTTGTCATAAACTTTTAACTGTCTTACATAGCTTTCTACATTCATACTCTTGATATCACATTATATTATAATTCTCTATTATACTAATTTCAAATATTACTGTATTCTCATTACATTGTATTTCTACAGCCCTGAAGATGGCTTACAATGTAAGCCGAAACGTTGGCAGACAATCCTTCATTAAAAAATACATTTTTTTAATTTGTGTTTTTTGGATCTACCTCGACCGAACCCCAACTAAAATCATCTTAGCATATAATCCTAACTGTGAAGTGACTCATACGGTATATATATTTTTATTATTTCCTGGAGATTCAAGATGTATGATCGGTTAACATGTACATGGTATATGGGACATCTCACAAGAAATGATGCTGCAAGTCTTCTTCCAGTAATTGCTCAAATTCCACTTTGTTCTTCAGAGTCATTGAACTTATTGGAATATGTATTCTCTATCCTTCGTTGATTGATTGCTGAAGAAGTCTTGACCTTTGCTGTGTTTGAAAGGTGAAGAACTTATCAGGACACGTTTCCACCCCTATTGGCCAATACCTTTGTCATGAAGACAAGTACTCCATAGAGGGGACGAACTTCGTCGTGCTGCGATACGCCTGACATCTCCAGACTTTCGCAACTGGCTGTTTCTTCCTCATCGGAGAAAATATCCTTGAATTCCTTCTTCAAAGTTCAGTTATTTCTCCAGTTCCAGGCTATTTCCAAGCCTCTCTGCACTTCAGAATTCATCGCTTTCGTCACTTGTAATTTTGTCCAAAAAGATAACTTTTCATTTCCCCTACAAGAGGGGATTATGGGTTTCAATAGGATTTAGGATTTTCCTCCTTAATCTCCGCTGCTGCAAAAAAGGAGAAATAAAAAAGAAGGTTGTCTTTTCGTAAAACTGATGATTCCACATATTTTTACAGGAGAATGTAAAAATCACATATTCTAACTTTAACTACCTCTTTCCTTTCAATCAGAGATCTACTGAGAATTAATTCCTTTAGAATACGCCTTGTTGTTTTTCACATACATAAACCTTTGTTTTTCTTAATAAAATAATTACGAATAATAATATTTTAGTAGCAAAAATATATCAGATTAAAAAAAAAAAGTATTTACAACAGCCAACTAATACATTATTTTCTATTGTTTATTTATTTCATCAAACATTTAAGAGATATTTTAATTAACTTATTTTATTTCACTTATGGCTAGCTTCTATAGATCTTTATTTACTTTAATTTTACCTGCAAGAATTTGATTAGGCACTGATCTATGTTGAAATTTTTTTTTTACATGTGGTATTATTAATAATCTTAAATCAGTTGAAGTTTGATTGTTATCAGTTTTCAGTCGTAACCGATTGCTCTTTGAAGATTTCTTCTAAGAAGGATCTTCACCAATCCCTCATTGGAGAAGTTAAAAACATGGTCCGCTAAAATTATATTTATGTATGAACATATACATAGATGTTTTTGCCATTAATGAACTTATCTGACATATTAAAAAAAAAAAGCTTAAATTTGATTTATTTTTGGTTACATTTTATTTTATTCGGAGGTGCACTACGATGCGCAGAAGATGGCTTCTGGATATTTCGCTGTAAGAAATTTATAGCTATTGCCGTCCATTTCATTTCTTAAAATCCATTAAGTGACACCTTTCCTACGGCAAAGATATCTATATAGCGCTAGTTTTATCTGCGTTCACTATTATAGTGAACACTGCAGAGTGTGAGTGTGAGATAGTATAGTCTTTTGTTATCACCTTCATAGTGGTTTGGCATGTGAATAGTGTTCTACACAAAGGAGTCCTCATTTAAAGATACCTATCCATTCATGTGAATCCCTTCCTTGTGAATGGAGCTATCAGACCTCTTTAGAGATTTCGTGATACGTGTTTGGTGTCGTGTCCAGAGAACCGATACCTTGACCGGCCTTACGTCCACACGTCAATCACCAGGAGTATCACCCCCTTTTCGAGGACTATCTCCACCAGGCGTCCCCTCCTCGGCATGTCCCCCTAGAGGAAGGGGTGTCGTGCAGGTCGTGAGCTCTCTCTCTCTCTCTCTCCCATTGGTTCCCCCCGAAGTCCGCCCCGCGATACGAGAGAGAGAGGGAAACAAGATATTTATGCTCGCAGTGTGCAAGGAGATACCGGTCATGATTTAAGGTCAGTCACGGATTTCTACGACTGCACTGATCGTGACGACAATAAATTAACCACAGCTTTGTAAGTGAATAGTTTTATAACATTATAATATATTCTATTGGCTAAGCTGGAATTTAACTTAGAGGAATCGACAGCCTTGATTCAATCAATTGCTTCCAGATTTTCCTCTTGGCTTTTATTTTATTGATTCCTGCGGTAAGAACTTGGGATTTTTTTCTTTTAACAAATTATTTTGACTTATCAACAGTAAAATTATGAATATTTTTTTTCATTATTGTCATTATACATTTAAATAATTATGGTATAAAAATAAATGTAGAATTTATAAAACTTTAAATTATATGACTTACTAAATGTAAAACATAATTATCTAACATTGTTACGAAAAATGCATATTAAGGAAAAAAATGTAAGAATGTAATTTCGAGTGTTGGATTGGTCTACTTATTTCTAAAATATAGAAATAAAATTCAGTATTAAGGTTTTTCATTGTAAAGTCTATAAGAAATGTATTTTAGTTTGAAATCTGATGAGGTGAGGGGAGAGGGGAGTAGTTAAGGGGAGACAAAAATTCCTAGACGCGATATCTTCTTTTAAATAATCTAAAAGATATGTGATATAAGATCGTGTGCAGAAACCAATGAAGACGTATAATAGAAGGTATGATCTTCTTTTAAATTGACTTTACGAAAAAATATATTGATTTTGATTGCTTTGAAATTAAATTTTCTAACATTTACATTCCATAATACTTTTAAGATAAAACACTTCTTAAGGTGGATAGTTAAGAATTTAGCTAAGTTGAACGGTTCCATTCTTCCCTCCTGAACATTCTAAAGCCAGTCTGTGTGAACTCATTTGTTAAACTCATTGCTCTCTGAGACTTTCAAGATCAAAAATTCACATTTATTTCAATAAACTTTTTAGTTCACACAGCCCGTACTTCTCTTTAATGCGAGTAAAATATACAAATAATTATGATGAAAATATTATATTTAGAGTTTTTATCAGATGATTACTTTATTTTATTAACCATTTCTTAGTATCATACTTTTTGGTGACATATTATTAATTTAATGTTTTACATTTTACATATACGATACCCAATCAGTTCTTGCACCGTACTCAAAAGGATACTAAAACTATTAATATAAGTGTAGCGGCGCTTGAATAAATCGGCCCCCACTTAACTCCGTAAAATAACCTTTGCTGATTGCTCCTTTCGCCAGTGCTGCCAGCTGCGGAGGAATAAGGTAATTAACATTTAATGTTTTACGGTGTTGTTTATCGGTCAGTCACCTATTAAGCGAATCATTGTTATTGTCATTTAGTGAAGCCGTGAAGGATATTTGATTTTTGTGTATGGACATCCAAAGAATTTTTATTTGTTTTCTATTTGCATCGACAAAGAGTTTATAATATAGCCCCCTAGGGAAATCAATTTAGTCACGACGGTAGCATAACGCGCATTCTGAAAAATTTCAAAGGATGATCACGAATCTTTCATTGAAGAAAGCCAAAAATATGACATGACAAATTATATATA
>KZ808105.1:81149-91914 GCA_000696205.2 Oncopeltus fasciatus | reverse complement strand
GGGGGGGGGGGGATTTTCAGTCCTTGACCGAACCCCAACTAAAAAAACACCTCTAATAATAATAATAATATCTACGGTCAAAAAACTCTCTATTTGAAAAATATTTTTTCTTCATTACTAATTGTATTAATACAAAAATGTGTAGATCAAAATAGGTATCAAATTTAATTTCTTATAATTTTTCTATATAACATTTTTTTAATTCGAATAAAACATAAAATAAAATTGTATCAAATTTTTGAAAATGTAACTTCGAGTGTTGGGTCCTCTTATTTTTAAAGTGTGGAAACAAAATTAATTTCATTTTCTGGTGGATTTTAACCAACTTCTAACCACTCCTTTGCTACTGTCGTACTCGGCTTATCTGTCTTGTCTGTTACTCTTTCAGATAGAGAAGTCCGGATCGGAAGATGAGGTGGTGGCTGTGCGGAGTTCTTATTGGCTTGCTACAGCTGTGCGGGGGTGAGCTGTACACGGCCCTGGCTGATTTGGAGGAGCTCCTGGACACTGAAGCTGCCTTCCTCCGCAACCTCAACGGCTTCATAGATCTCGCCGAAGAGAGGATAGCACTGCTGAGAAGGTAAGCTCTTCCCAGAGTCATAGATGTTTAGAGGTGTTGGAATAAAGAGGCGGTCCCTATTCTACACCCTAAGTTGTTAAATATAAGTACTACATGTGTTAGCTATGATTTTACACAGCAACTAAATATTATATGAGTTTTAGCAGATCTCCTGTGGGGAAATCAAGCTATTCACGTTGGTATCATGATTGGACAAGATAAAATTCATGATTCATGATGGCGAAGGATAAGTTATCGTGATGACGGAGCCGCGTATAGCTTCAGTGTGCCAACCTGAATCCGCAAACAGACCAGCTGTCTGTCGACCCACGCCAAATCGCTGAATCATATTCTTGAATGGCTGCTCTTCAGGTAGTTGTTTTGTGTACAAACAGGGGAGAGGCCCAAATTTATTTAGCACTGAATAGATGGAGAAACTCTGAGAATGAGATCAGTATAGCCCTTTTAGATTTTGTAGGGGGTTAAGGAAGTTAAGTTAAGGAAACAAATATTTCTGAGGAAAGGAAAAAGAAAGATAGATAGACTGACAGAGAGAGAAGGGTGAAGGGGAGAGAGGGGGTTAAGTGAATGGGGATTGGATAAGCGGAGGAAAGGGGTAGGTACGTGTGTGTGTGTGTTTATGTGAAAAAAGTCGGAAAATAATTTAAATGTTGGAAACAAGTAAGAGGAAATGGTTATTTTGATTATACGATACGAGAATAACAATGAATAGAAAATTTAAGTTCTCTCTAAAAATATCTCTGGAGGCAAGGCAGTCCGATGGTTATGGGCAATGGTATAAGATTCTAAAATCCCAGTACACTATTTTCTTTTCGTTTTCTTCTGGGCTATCACCCAGCTCTAATTGCGTACCGTTTTTCACTGAATAGCTAACGGTATGCTGATCCAACGTTTTCTACAGTGTTTCGAGGTTGACTAATAAACTTAACCTTAGCATGTGTTTCCCCCCTAAGAATAAGAAAAAATAAAAATTAAGCTTAAGGGTATATTATTACTTATTAATGCAAAAGCAACTGGTTTCTATATCACCAATTAATTAATAGTGGAGGCGTCTGGGTAGCTCATAAGGTCTGTTCGGGGTCTCGGTATCCTGTCGCTGCGGGTTCTCAACATTTATCGTAAATGCTTCTCCTGAGCCATGGGTGTTTAGAATGAGATGGTAACCTGTAGATAGCCCCTCCCTCCATGGCCCTAAGTGGTTGAAAAGGGAGCTAACACAAAATAAGAAAAAAAAAATAGAATTAACAGTGTAAATTAATTATATTAAGTTTTTATGAATTAATTTCAATTGTAAATCTAATAGCGTAAAGATGTTTCGCTGATTGGAAAGCTAACCCAGATGTTTGAATGTTAACGTCAAGCGCATCTACAATTTCTCGAGATAAGATAGCACTCATCTGCTGAGAAAGGATATTACAAAAGTTATAATTTGCCTTTTTTTTTTTTCTATACAATACATACAACTAGCACTGTTTGTGTTTTACCTTGTGTTTCTTACGTTAGAATAAGAAAAATA
The DNA here is from genome assembly GCA_000696205.2 of Oncopeltus fasciatus. Lineage (NCBI taxonomy): Eukaryota > Metazoa > Arthropoda > Insecta > Hemiptera > Lygaeidae > Oncopeltus > Oncopeltus fasciatus. The sequence goes on along the minus strand of KZ808105.1, from coordinate 89,818 downwards.
AAAAATAAGATTAAAGGTATATTATTACTTATTAAGGTAATAACAACTAGTTCCTATATCAAATAAGTAGTGTATTGCCATGATATGCACCAGCAATATTGACAACCATTAGTAGCAGCTATTCCAAACATGTTGGTAAGGACAACACCTGCTCATTTCAGATGCAAATGTTTCCAGATTGCCAACCAATAGACTGACGCCAAGACTTCTGAAGTGGGGGAAGACCCAATTGATTTTGATTTATTGGTACAGCATTCCTATTCAAGAAAAACCGCAAGAATGTACTTTATAAAAAGTTTAAAATCCACATACGTCATACCGATGGTATAGATGGACAAGATAGACAAATCTTGTTCATTTAAATTACCATATTACACAATACCATATACATAAAATTACTTATCAGACATAACTTATCATAATATGCAACAAACATCGCACACTTATCAAAAATATCCAACTTATATTGTATAAAGATTAAGACTAAATGTAAGTTTAAAAAATTAATTTAAAAAGCGTCTTTTATGTCATTTTCTTTAACTTAGACTTTTTTGGTAAAGAATTATAAAAAACTGCCCAAAAAAAAAAACTCAAACTATTTTTCGTAAAGGATGTCAAATGTTTATTGGTAAATATATTCATTTCTGAACAAGTCAGTCAAATATCAGTGTTTTGTTTGTTTTTTTTGTTCAGATTATTTTTTTAATGTGTTTATTTGTGCAGTATTCATAAAGTGATTAATTTAAAAACACAAAATGTAATATAAATTTAAAACCATCTCTGCTTAAAGAACTGGTATTAAAATTAGATATGACTTATCTGATTAGATATAGCTTCTTTAACGCTTCCCCACAAGAGTAAGCCATATAATTGAGACTTACAAATCCCATGTTATATGTATAACAAGTGTTTACTAAGATTTTTTAAATTCCTTTAATACATATGTTGATTTATCAACTTTTTCTTTATGTCATGTGTCTGTGGTTTACAGTTTGAAAAATTACTGTTTTGGATTTAATATTTTGATGTCTTCAAGTTATATATATATATAATACTTGTAAGGTATTAAAGAATTCTATAAACGTTTGAACGTGTATCGCGCCGGGATGTGCAGAGGGAAGTCAAGGCTGGGGTCTCGCTGGCGACTCAAGGAATCTCTTTGGATTGCACAAGACTCCATCGTGAATGTATGCGTTTGATTATGCGCTAATCACAGCTTCCTCGCCCGAACGGGAGGTTTTAGTGACACTACATACGTGTTGAGTGTCCCTCGAGTTTGAGCAATACGGACTTTCGCAAGTTACGTTACATGTTGATTGCTCATCAGCTGGGGAACTGCATTACCTAACCATATGCTAGTAAATTTTGACTAGTTTCAGTGGTAAATAGTGTTTGGCAATAGGTTTGATGAAACTGCGACTAAAATAGTTACATTTTAGGTAGACAAACCTAGAAAAGTCATGGCGTTATTAACCCAGACAGTAAATAAGCCCCCTCAAAAACCAAAAAACCAATGCCAAAGTCCATTATGAAAGAGCTTTGATGGCATAGCTAGTTTTTGCTACTAGACAAAAAAAACATAAGGTATTAAATTTATATATTGAAATAATTAGATATACCTCTGCCGGAAGCCATCTACCGGTTGCCATCCTAGTCTAAACATACATGAATCAGGACAAGCTTTTATTCATCTATAAAAGGTTGCCAGGGCGGGATTTGAACCCGCCGAAGCCGTCTGGATTGCGAGACCCTAACGGATCCCCAAGTGCCCCTTGACTTGAGTATTTGAAACTCCATTAGCATCTCTAATTATTATCATATTATTTAAATTAGTTAAAGATAACAAATCAGTAATAGATTCAAAATAATGTTCCCTTTGCCAAACGAGAGTCCCACGAATAGCTAGCAATTTTAGCTCCTCCGAGTACAAGACGATATATTCGTCAGACGTGGTGGTCAGACTCGGAGTGAGGTGCGGGAACCAGAAATTATTCCCATCGCCTTCGGAGGTGTAGTGATAGCGCACCCACCTGGAAAGTGGGAGATCCGGATGAGGTAGTGAGATTTTTTTCTGGCTTCCTGTAGGATTCAAATAAATAATGAAATGTTGGATTAATTTGAGACAATTGTCATCATGATTAAATCGATTATAGGAATTTATTTTAAGAATGTAGCGTAAAAGAATTAGAAAATAATATTTTTTTTTAAAAATATTCTTAACAAGGCTTCTATAATACAGAAGCACTTTCTAAACACAATGATTTTTATTTTTGTTTCCACTTAAATCAAAATTGGTTGCGGTTAATTACCCTTTAAGCACTTAAGTGAGTCTTCTGACTGTCTTAACTTCACTAACCAATAAAGCAACTGTTGATTAGTACTTAACTACACACACACATATTTCTTCTCCACCGTCATCATCTAGCTGGTGAGTCTGTTGATTGGTGTGGGTCGTTCTAACCTCTAATGAGCAATAAGAGTCATGAGTTGCGCCTCCAGACAAAACGTCAGATGTAACTCACCTTTCATTTCTGCGTTTTTTTACTACGGAATTTCATAGCTTCTCGTTGAGAGCTACTAGAATACTAAGGACTTCTTGCTGTAGACGGCTCCGGAGTATGGTGTGCTCTCATACGCGCGTTATATTTATATATGAACTTGCACACAATATCATACTAAGAATAATCACACACACAAATACATACATGTATAAACATAGATCGCCTGGAGTTGGCTCATAAGTACAACATATTAACAAAAATATAAACTTACATTAACAGCTTTTAATAGCTGTATATTAACAGCTTCTAGAGCGGAACTCATTTAGGCAGAAACCATACCTTCTTACATTCATTTAAAACGTTGATCTCACGTAGGAACTGCGAAAATCAAGTAGATTTCCCATGTTTCATTAGAAATGAGCTTAATAATAATGAAGAAAATTAATTTACAAGTCGGAGATAACAATATTTAGCTAGACCCATAAGCTTGCCTTAGACTGACCGGGAGGAAGCCTTCCTTTCAACCATTTAGTATAATGAAGAGAGGCAATTTGTCGGTAGCCAATCTACCTTTTTTTTTTTTTTTTTTTAATTAACTAGTGCCTCGTTTATTAGTAAAGATCAATAAAGAATTTCGTTATTAATTCTTTTTTAAATAACCTATGGCATTGGACAAGCTTTAATTTCTAATTAAAAGATCGCCCAGGACGGGACGCCAAACCCTTAGTGCCAGACTAGAGCCTGGAATGGATCTCCTCGCCGAACAAGGCATATAAATTGATCTAAAATGTAATAAATTGTGTATTTTAAATGGGTTAAAAATTTATAACATAATGTTCTCCAAAAATGGGTCCCTAAAGTTTGGTTTTTTTTTTGTTTATTTTTTGTAGTAGGGTCATACTTCATAATTTTTACATAAGTATATATATGCAAACAAAAGTTGTTTTTCAAATCACAAAGCTACGCCTATAAAGTGAAAACATTGTCCGTCACGCAGGAGTTGTGTAAACTAAGTGTTTACATCAAAGATTGGTCATGTTTCATCAAAGATTGATATAAGTAAGAGTAAATGAAGAAATAAAATTGACAAGCCACAGAGGTCAATGAGCGTAAAAGGTGTGACCACTAAGCAATAAAGCGATTGTTGCAGAAGACTCACTTGCTCTAGGCCAGCCAGGAAGAAATTATGGGGTTATTCGTTTAATTAATAACGCCCATTACAGGTTTATTCGTTAATTCTTCCTTGAAAAAACATTTTTCGTAAAAATGTTGTAAAACGTAAGCAGAAGGAAATTACATTTCACACCTATTACATTCTATAAACTTTTTACATAACCTTTAAGATATCATGATTATAAATTTTGATCTCTCCCTTAGCACTCAAAATTAATTTTTTACAAATCATTCTATATGATATGATTTTTTTAAAAAATATAATAGAATATTAATGTTATAGATTTACATTTTACACTCATTTTGCACGACTCAGTTTTTACGTAACGCTATTAATAAAGAAGATATTAAGTGTTGGTCAATTTTTAATAAATTTCAACCCTTAACGAATTCATCAAGTTTGTTAAAAAAAAAAGCTTCAATGCTGAATTGGGTTTCATTATTTAAAAATTGCATACGCTAGAGTACTTTTGTATGTAGGTATATATATAACTTTTTAACAAAGCATATCTTTTGCTTGCCCAATGAAGTTCTAAGAAAATATCATGGCATCTATGTGACTTGCCATATTTTTAGTTCCTCCAGAGTAGGATCGGTAAAGAGTGGAAGCCAATTTTTTTTGTATTATTTAAAAGTCGTGTCATGTAAGTAGTATACCATCCTGGACAGCTTGATGTTTGGGGAAATCTGCCGAAATAGGATTCCCATCAATTCTCGAGCCACACCTTCGTAATGTGATGAGATTCTGGTCGAACAGACTTAACCGCGAGAATTCTTGATAATTAAAGGCGTCCGCAGACTTGAGAAGACCTCTTCTTTCTTCTTCGGCGGGGTGACAACTTCCTAAACGATATTGTCAGGCAAATCCTTCTATGTCGGAGGAAGTGCAGGCATTTCTGGGCCTGCTCCAACATCTTGAGGCCTTCGAATGAGCTGAGACGGAAGCACCTTCGCTCGGCAGACACGCTTCGCGGAGAACGTGTCTTCTTCAGCGGCTTCATTAAGAATGTAATCTTTAGGACGCGTGTAAAAATATTTTGTAGAAATTGCGTGTAAGCCTGCCGCATTCCTCACGCTTATCAGACTACACACTTCCTCTCCTGTACGCCAATTAATTTATTTGTTTTAATCATGGCCTTATATGCAAAATGATATCTTTCATTGTACAGTTTTTGTTTCTTGTTAAATAATATTTTCAGCGGAAGTACAAAGGCTTCCGTCTTTAATTAAAGAAACGCGAATAGCTTGATTTATGTATGGGTAATACTGGCTCTTAATGGCTAAAATTCAAATATTTCACCTCAAGTTATTTTTTTTTTTTTTAATTTCTGATGAGGGAAAGGCTTTCATATGATAACTAAGGAACTTTCAGAGGGTGGAATATTTTTAGCTAGAAATCCAAAGAGAACGCGAATGGAGCACCTACACAAATTTTGGCAAACCTACCGTCTGAAACAAAGTGGGAACGATCATAATAATAACACTGAACAACAAAGTTTTTGTTTCGGGGTTGAAATTAGCTGTTTTTAATGTATTTCCACGTGTTAAAACCGAAAATGACCATAAAAATTATATATTGGCTTTTGTTTTCAAGATGTAGTATCATTCTATTACATATATATTGAGTTTTCAACAAATGAAATATTTCATCACCAACAGTTGGTACACATGTTTGTTTACATAACACCCCTCTCATCAGCTGTTCATAAGTAGTAAACATAACCTTTGCGAGTTTGTCAATTGTACGCACGTGGTTGCTATTGAAATTATCGTGTGAAGTTGATTTTTAAATTAATTTAAGTGCTGATCTGAAATGCCTCGAAAGTGTGTGAATTCTGTCGATAGCTTTTGCTATATATGTGGTGAAATAACATTTAAGGCTCAGAAACGTAAAATGTCACCTATCATTAAGACTGCCTATGAACATTATTTTGGTGTAAAAGTTGGGGACCAAGATAAATCATGGGCTCCTCATATATGTTGTAATTCTTGTTCCGTCATATTGCGAGAGTGGCTGAAAAATAACAAGCGGGCAATGGCTTTTGCAGTACCTATGGTTTGGCGTGAGCCTACCAATCATACAGACGACTGTTATTTCTGCTTAACTCCTCCCATTAAGCAAGGTTTATCTATGAAGAAAAGAGGAACGGTGAAATACCCTAATCTCCCATCTGCTCTTCGGCCTGTACCACACTCAGACAATTTGCCAGTCCCTTCTCCACCCCAAAACTATGAAATTTTAGAGGAAAGTGATGAAGTCTGTTTACAAGAAGCAACCCATCCTTCTACATCCTATGACCCTGATTTTGATGTAAGCGATAGGTCTAGTGATCCGCACAGAATTAGTCAAGCAGAGTTGAGTGACCTTATAAGAGATCTTGGCTTGTCTAAGGAAAAGGCTGAGCTGTTAGGGTCAAGACTACAACAGTGGAATCTTCTAAAACATGATGTGAAAATATCTCAGTACAGACAGCTCAGTACAGGATGCTCCAGAAGTGTTTTATAAAAGACAAGCTAAACGACAGCGATCTTACAATACATCGGATTGACTTAATTGAAATTTGGTGGTACAAACCTCTTTTATTTGTCAAAACACTAAGAATAATGTTTTTTTTAATCAATTTTGTACTTAAAATATTCTAAAAGAAACATAACAATATTGTTTTTTGTACTTTCACTTTTCACGTATAGTATAACTACTCTTTAAGATTAAGTGCTGTATATCTCAAAAACCAGAGCTAATAAAAATTTTTCAATGTTATTTTCGTTTTTATCACCCCAAAATTAGTAGAAATAGACTAATTTAGTGTAGGAAACATTCAAAAAATATTTTTTTGTTGTGCAGTGTAATTTGTTGATGAAATGTTTTACAAAGAGAATGATGGAGGATCCCATATTATTTGCACCAAAATTTTGGAGATCGTTTGTACAGATGCCATTCAGTTTCGCTCATCGAGTATGTTCATTCGGTGACACAATAGGTGAATTCATTTGAATTACTGGGTGAAAAACAGATTCTTTTTTTTTAAATTATACAATTATTTAATACCCAAATGTTTATCATTGTTAAGAGGATCTATTAATTTTAGCGAGCTCCGAAAGAAAAAACACAATTTTCATTATACGATTGAAAAATATTTTCTAAGAAAGTTATGAATCTCCTCTAATCCTAATTCTTAGGTACCAAAAATGTTGACACTGTATTAAGTTAATATAATTACGTATTGGTGCGAAATAAGTGAATAGGTAACATTCATGGAATGCTTTCTAGAAATTAGTGAATATCCCTACGTAATTCTATCGGTTTCAAAGATTGTTGTACATAACCTACTGCACTTGTACTATATTTTGAGTTAATCATATTTCTTAGTCATTTTAATAAGGCTTTATATACTCCTATTCAGACTTTTCTGTATTTAGCTAACTTATTTGATGTGCAAATATTAAAATAACTCATAAAGTTGGTTTCCGGAACGTAGTTTTAGTATTACATAGCTCTTGTGCGATTCGATTTTTGAGTTAATATCAATACTATAATTTATATAGGTTTATTTTTAATTAGTTAGAAGTCATTATTTGTACTGTTATAAAAATGAATTTGTAAATTTCATGGAGGACAAATTGTCATAAGGTAGTTTAGGTCGATGGCACTACGAGGCAGGTCATACAGATCTACATTTCAGGAAGAGCCACCTACAGGTTACCATCTTTTTTCTAAACACCCATGGCTCAAATTTGTGAAAGCCTGCCATGGGCGGGATTTAAACCCTCAACTCCTGGATTAATTTACCCGAACTCCAAACTGCTACCCCCCAGTTATGAAGTGAAAGAAAAGTAATTAATCTTATCTGCTATTATAAGTTTGTTAATATAAAAGTAAAGACATTTCAAAACTTTAATTTAAATATTTATAGTTAATTACTAGCTGTAATTTATTTTCCATATTATACGGGTTGAGTATAATTACTGTGTGGCTGCACAGCATGTGCCCGGCTAGCTCAGTCGGTAGAGCATGAGACTCTTAATCTCAGGGTCGTGGGTTCGAGCCCCACGTTGGGCGTTCTTTTTTTTTTTTTAATTACTTATGTGTATTATATAGAGAAGATCACATTTCCATAGAAATTATAAACACACATGAAACTCTAACTTTTATTGCCATTTATTACCCGAAGAGTATCAGTTCATATTATTTTTGAATTTTTTTCTGTGAAAACTCAAATTGCTTTTTACTTAGAAAAAAAAAATCTTTACATTGATACTAAAAAAAAGGAATGTTTTTATTTTTATTTTGAGTAGCAATAACCTCATTCAAAATCACTTAAAAATTGTTTCTCTTGTTTAGCGGATTTTTCTCTCTTCAACAAAATTTCTCCCAATTGGTTGTCAATCATTTATGTATAATGTGAAACATTTTCTGGGTTTTAAGAATCAGATTTAACTTCCCAAATTTTTTTTCACAACCTGGGTTTTATGTTGTGCTAAACTCTAAATGAATTATTAAAATTGCCCAATTATTTCTAAATATGAATATACTAATATTTAATTGTATTCATCCAAATAATACATAATCATGAGAAAATATCAAATTTAATTTGCAATCTGAAAAGATTGTACTGTTTACAAATTTGAATTAATTTTTATAGAAAATAAAAAAGTCAATATTAGGATCAGTGTAAAGCGTTAATTGTAATGTCATATTTGGTGCCAAAAAAACAAACCTACCCTCAAAACCCATTTATTTTCAAGTTTTTTTTATCTAATATCCTTTTTTCTAAGGAATTTCTGAAAGCTATAATTTTAGTTGAAAATTAACTCAGAAAAAGATGGTCTAGCCGAACAATATGCAACTAATTTAATTTTTTTTTTTTCCACTAACGGATTCAGTTGAAATTACATGAAAATATTCTTGACGTTCAGGAATGCTTTAAAAATGATTTGACCACTTTCAGTAAAATGCTGCCTTAGAGATTAAAAAAAAAAAAAAATCCATTTGCT
>KZ808105.1:0-11105 GCA_000696205.2 Oncopeltus fasciatus | reverse complement strand
AAAAAAAAAAAAAAAAAAAAAAAAAAAAAAAAAAAAAAAAAAAAAAAAAAAAAAAAAAAAGGCCTAAAGAATTATAAAGACATCTTCCAACAACCCAGAGCTTGGCGGATAACTAGTATCATTAAGGCCAACGTACATCCAACAAGATGTAAGATATCTGTAGGGGTAGAAGTGGAGCCCGTCATTTTTACCTTCGTAAAGGCGGAAGAAGAAAATAGAGGTTATATAGAGATTAACTATTTGATTAAAAAGATCATATTTATTTATAACCATTTTTTTTTTAAACCGGAAGGTCATTGACAAAAGGTCATAGGGAAGCCGATGACCTGCAAGCTTGGGTGTCACACAAGAATCCTTTGACCTATAATCACCTCTAAGGCCAGTATTTGATTCATCGAGCATATGGGCGGACATAAACTCTCGCCAACAAACGAAGAACAATATGGATCTTGATCGCCCAGTCAAAAATGTAAATCAAGATGTCAGAAAATAATATGTATATTACTTGATGAGGCTCAAACAATTACCTCACTCACTCTCAGTAATCATGTAGAGCAGAATTTGACCAAATCATTGATTTAATGTGTATACACACACACAAACATACATACATATACACAAGATTATGACATATCGACAGGTTTCTATATTATGATTGTATGTTTCTTTCATATTCAGGCCTGATAAAGACCGAAAAATTGGCTAAAATAAAAACTTTTTTGGTTAGATGTTCACGTAGGCTTCGACGGTCGTCAGAAGTATTTACCGTTTCTTCTTCCGGGTTGGACCGTGTTAATTATTATTTATTTACAATAAATGCACAGAGCAAGAAAATAAAATCTTATTACCTCAGAAGGGAATCGAACCCGGATCTCCTACTTTCCGTAGTAAGATTTTTTTTCTGGCTCCCTTTGCATTTCTTTTATGAAATATGCTTTGAACCCGCAGTCAGTACGAACGAATTCAATAAGCTGACCTGGGCCCCAAAGGTGTAAATTATTTGGGACATATATCCTTTTCTTTTAGTCAANGCTATGTATCATTTCTTGGATGTACACAACACAGCTGGAAGCACATGGTGTACACGGCTATCAGGCCTCTGGGAGTGCATGCTGCGAGTTGCGCACGAGCAGGAAGAGGTTAACTCCAAGGTAAGCAAATCGGGCGACTTCCCCCAACGAGGAAGAGGCCGAACACACACACTGCTCTCTAACCTCTTTGTTTTGGCGGGGGCATTCCGAACGGATGTAGTTGAGTGGAGCTGTTCTTAGGGCAGTTCGTTATATATACAGAATATATACAGAAAAGGAAACACTCGCGGCTGTGATATATATAGTAAATAAGAACAGAAGGAAGACAAGAGTTTAGCGAACACACTAAAAGAAACAATACAAAGAGTCAAAAGTTTGGAGTAAAATGAAGTAAAACCTCTGGTCTCTCTTCAATCCTCACTGACGAAGGGCGGAGGATTTTTTCTTTTTGTGTATATAATAAACTCTTTCTTCCTCTTGGTCTTATATATATATAAAATCATCATCATCTATTATTTACGTCCTGCAAAATTTTTACCGAAGTTAATAATTTAATTTTATTCTTTGATCTAAATAAGGATTTGGCTAAAATTGTATTCTATTACCCCCTCCCCCACCCCACAAATTTATGCCACAAGCGAACCAATCTACAGTTGAGTAACAACATCCTTGTTATATCTTCCGCATTTATTAATATCTATTCATTCACCAGATTTAAAAAAAAAATTATTACATCGTACATACCATCATTAAATCTAAGTTATAAACATTGTGTAATTAATAGGTAAGCAAATATCGTTATTTTCTGTTTAGCCTATCTCTAGAAGAGACCTATCTCTCATGGCTCTAACTGCTTTAACTAAAAAAAAAAAATCTAAACTACTTCCTTAATAGTAATATGAAATGGCCAAAACCATCACCTATATTGCAACAAGGGTCGATCCAAAGGGGAACATGTTGTATATGGTTTATTCTCGACCCAAGGCACACTAGAGAAGGAGTATGGTCTGAACATCATTCTGTCTATTTATTTTTCTTTCCATTCAATCAATTGCGAACAGATATCACAGAAATTAAACTAGTAGTACTGTACACGGTGAGGATTGAACCTGGGACCATTCGCTCAGGTGCATCAGTGCTTTTAACACCAGACAAAGTGATATATATATATATATANTTGGATAATATTTTAATTATCTGAGGCTAAATAAACTTTAAAAAAAAAAAGAATAAAACTAATTTAACTGAAAATTAAAACAAATAATTTGAAAAGCTTACTTATAAATTAATAACACTGATAAATATGTATTAAAAAAAACCAGAGACGGAAGACATTCAAATAATGAAGTACTTGTGGGTAAGTGGACTTTGACTTATCTCTCCTTTAGTTTGACCTAGTCAACTTCTGTAAAAGTCTGTGGTGTTTCTTTTATTTGAAAGTTAGTAAGAAAAGGCCACAAAGTTTAGGTATCTAAAGTATTGTGTAGAATTTCTTATTATTATCAACGATTTCACTACAAAACTCAATATACAATACAATAAACTTAATGAAAAAGAAAAAAAATCACAAAGTTAGAGAAGGAAGTAATCACACAAACAAGAATAAAGAAATAAAATTTTCTAATTTATAAATTTTGATAAACATTTTAATTTTCATAAATATGACAACCAACATTTATATATTAGTGATTAGTTAAAAGTTATTGATTTTACATTCACTTTTTTGTCTTTCTGGACCAGTTATTAAAGGCATTTACTCCAAATTTTCATGAAATTAACGATACACAGCTGGAACTATTTATTAAGTACTGACCAATAAAATTTGACAGATCCGAATGAGGTAAGAATCGTGCTTAGCCGTTTAAATTTGATTTTAATAGTGAATATCATCTTGAGTTAAGTGTAGGAGATGCCCGAGTTCACCCAAGAGCGGGTAGATTGCGCTAACGACATCACGAACCTTGAACCATCTCAGAGGGTAGGCTACAAAACCAGGATGTCATTACTCTTGCTCGGAGGATGAGAGAGAGATTTACTGCGTGGGAGGGGGGGAGGGGATAAACCAAGAGTAGATTATATGTATCGTCCGTAAAATGTGACTACTTGAATTAGTGTTAGTGGAGGTTTTTAGTTGGTGTTCGGTCAAGGTTGATCCAAAAAAAAAAAAAAAAAAAATTAAAAAAAAAGAAAGAAAAAAAAAGAGCGTATTCTTTTAAAGATTATTAGGAGATTTTTTTTTGTTTGGGTTTGGTCAAGGTTGAAAAAAAAAATACAATTTTTAAAAAATGTGTGTATTTTTTTTTATTATCTGCCGACGTAAGCCGATTTATTTATTATCTTACGATGTAAGCCGAAACGTCGGCGGGTAATAAAAAACACATTTTTTAAAAATTGTATTTTTTGGATCAACCTTGACAGAAACCCAACATAAAACCTCCACTAATAATCTCTACGGTCAACAACTCTCCATTTGAACTTGTATTTGTATGATTATATGTTTATATAACTAAGTGATAAGTCTGTAAACTTTTCCTCCACCTGTGGGAAGCAAGAATGAAACATGAGAACGGCATATGAGAACTAGCTTATCATATATTAGGTCATGCCGATATGATTTTGAACAGACTACTGTAAAAATACGGTAGGCCACCGATGTAGAAGGGATCGAAATATTAATGTAATTCTTTCGAAGAGGCTTTTCTTTGACTAACCTTTCCGGAGAGAAGGTCGGTTTTATAGCCCGTGAGGATCTTCAGCTACCTCGTGTGTGCATAATATACATTACGTGCTTGGCTAGACCTCAGAGATCTTGACGACTTCTTCTCCATCACAGTCACGTGCGGTCACACGCACATACATTTGCAGGTGGACAAATTCCGCTTCACGCCTCAGTAGCTTTTCTAATAAAAACGCATTCGGAAATCGGTTCAATTTATGTAGAAGGATCTAGGTTTTCCTATAAAGGTATTAAGGAGGGAGGGGAGCGGTTTCCCAAAGATTTTACAACTGCTAAGTCGGGAAGGTTGGATACCTTCTGTCGTAGTCCTGTAGCGGTTGGTGTTTGGTTGGCAGTCGAGTAGCATACTGCATAAATTAGTCAGGATTCCGGCAAAGGAACAGAAAAATAAAATACTCTAAAATTACTGTCCAGCACAGTTCTGTAGTGTTCTAATTCAAGTACAGACTGATCAGTATTTTCGGTGGAAAATTTGCTCTTTTCTGAGATTTGAACTCGGGTACCTTGGAATGATGACAATCCACTAGTAAAACTTCTATCTGTATTTAAAAACACATCGTCAAAAACATTACTTTTACTAGAATACTTACATAAACAAATAAAGGGAATAGGAATAGCTTTTAGAATCTATGATAGCTATAGATTGCAGGCCAGCTTTCACAAGATAAATATAATAAAACAAAGAAAATATGAGGAGTAACTCAGTAATTAAATGTATACTCTATCTCAGGTGCCTTCAGGGAAGAAAAAAAAAATTAATCTAAAAAAGAGGGAGTATCTCGTAAAAGCGACAGTAAATGTAGGGCTTACCTCGCCAAGAAGTCGTCTGACTGCTTCAATATCATCGTAAGTTCTATTCATCTGCCTCATCCGTTCACTGCAGTACACTGAAACACAATAATAACACAATAAATATTTCAATTATTACAAATCCACAGGTAAAATTGTGATACCTTCATTCGCTTTTTTAAATATGAATTATTTGTATGAAATCCATTAGAGTTATGGCCCAATGTCCGGAAAAGATGAAGCTCAAAGTGCACACACCATTGGAACAGCAAACCGCAAATTAACAGTCACACGTCACTGAATTATAGGTGGGACATTCGAATTTGAAAATGCATAATTGAGAAATGTCGTGACCATCCTGCCCCCACTCTCCCCGAATCTCCTTGGGGTCTAGTAATTCATTTATTTTAAAAGATTGCANAAAAAAAAAAAAAAAAAAAAAAAAAAAAAAAAAAAAAAAAAAAAAAAAAAAAAAAAAAAAAAAAAAAAAAAAAAAAAAAAGCCTAAAGAATTATAAAGACATCTTCCAACAACCCAGAGCTTGGCGGATAACTAGTATCATTAAGGCCAACTTACATCCAACAAGATGTAAGATATCTGTAGGCGTAGAAGTGGAGCCCGTCATTTTTACCTTCGTAAAGGTGGAATAAGAAAATAGAGGTTATATAGAGAATAACTATTTAATTAAAAAGATCATATTTATTTATAACCAATTTTTTTTTTTAACCGGAAGGTCATTGAGAAAAGGTCATGGGGCAGCCGATGACCTGCAAGCTTGGGTGTCACACAAGAATCCTTTGACCTATAATCACCTCTAAGGCCAGTACTTGATTCATCGAGCATATGGGCGGACATAAACTCTCGCCAACAAATGAAGAACAATATGGATCTTGATCGCTCAGTAAAAAATGTAAATCAAGATGTCAGAAAATAATATGTATATTACTTGATGAGGCTCAAACAATTACCTCACTCACTCTCAGTAATCATGTAGAGCAGAATTTGACCAAATCATTGATTTAATGTGTATACACACAAACATACATATACATATACACAAGATTATGACATATCGACAGGTTTCTATATTACGATTGTATGTTTCTTTCATATCCAGGCCTGATAAAGACCGAAACATTGGCTAAAATAAAAACTTTTTTGGTTACAAACTGGTTTTTAATTCTTAAACTACTAAGACCGAATTTATGATAATCATCTCTTCATAAGACTTGACGGTTAACAAATTTACCTTAAAAAAAAAAATAATATGTTCATTATATGCATAAAAAGGAATTTTTGAGTAATGGTTTTAGTTATATCTCATATCTAATATCCTGCGTCTGCTCATTAACTACGGAAACGATTATTCAATTAACAGTTAAGAGTTAAAAGTCTCAGTACCAAATTAGAAAAAAAATTGAAGTAATACATTTGAAATATCAGACTGCCGATTTTTGTAAAACAAAGACTTTCAATACATCAAATTGAATACAATAACATAAACATTTAACAAAATAAATAACGCAGAAGCAAAGTATAGTAAGTGAATTTCTCAGCATCGCAATTAATATTTATTAAATATGTAAATATGACATTAATTGTGGATGTAATTCCACGCTAAATTATTCACAAGAAATCCACAGGGAGCCAGAAAAAAAAAAAGATCTTACTACCGTAGCCGGGAATCGAACCCGGGTCTCCTACTTTCTTATTTTAATACTAAAATTGTCGTGGTATGTAATCCCACGCTAAATTAAACAAGAAAATAAAATCTTATTACCTCAGAAGGGAATCGAACTCGGATCTCCTACTTTCCCTAGTAAGATTTTTTTTCTGGCTCCCTTTGCATTTATTGTATGAAATATGGTTTGAACCCGCAGTCAGTACGAACGAATTCAATAAGCAAACCTGGCGCCCCAAAGGAGTAAATTATTTTTGACATACATCCTTTTATTTTAGTCAATAATATACTAAACTTCAGAATTAAAGTAATTCTCGTTATATTAAAAAAAGAAAGTTTCTTTCTGGAAGACATAAACAAATTTCAATCACCAAAAAAAGAAAAAGAAACCATTACCAATTCATAATAGCAGGCAGACAATTCTGTCCAATGAGAGCTTGTCGAATCTCATCACGTGATCTGATTACATTGGACCTTTATTCCCCGTACCGTGTTTGTACAATGCACCTTGAACTTCAAAGTAATCAGAGGCTCTTATGAATTAATAACCTTTAGAAAGAAGCTTCGTGGGAGAGTCNGATACAGTCTCTCTTCACTTCTCACTGACTAATGGCGACAGATTCCCGAAAATTTTACTCCTTGTGATATTTTCTTGCAGTGCACTGCACTCTCTATCCAACCTGTTCTTGATTGCTACATGTCGCAGACGCGACTGTTTCAGCGCGCGCTTTGACTTCGTTGCATGTATTACATTATAATACTATAATATATTATATGCATGTATAGAAGAATTAGCTTTGGGACATTCGAGTACTCGAAGATTGTCGAAAATCCTGTGAGCCTTAACCTATATATATATAATTACTAACTTAAATTATATTATAATAACATAGTAAACATTACTTCATATGAAGTATAAAAAAAAGTTTGAAGAACTAGTTTAATTTGAATTTTCTTAAGTCTTAGGAATTGTAACTGTCATTGACACAACACAAATCTCTGTAAAGCTTGAAAATGATTTTTTAGTCAACTCTATGTTGTTTAAAACAGTTACGATCTTTTTCTGAAGATTTGAGATTATCGAGATCATATTATGATTCGGCAACCGAGAATATGATTAAAGAGGAATGATCTTTCTAGCTGAAATTGTTCTTGATCTCTTGACATATACAGTCCCCCCTATTTTTACATATAGGCGGCTTAAAATTATGTATTTACTTTAGAAAAAAAAAATTATAGGACTTTGTTTATTTCGAGCTCCGTAGGCATCTATAAATTTGTCATGCGTTCAGTGACAGTAATTATGTTGCACATCTATTCTGTAAGAGTATATTATAAACTTGTTGAGGATGTCGCACATGATTTATGGTTGATGACATTCCAAGATCTCCTGTTCTATGACTCTGCTTTTATAGAGATAAAGAGGGTATATACTCGACAATGTCTTCTTACACACACACACACACACACACACACACACACACACACACACACACACACACACACACAAACACACACATATATTCCACAACGCTCAATACTTGAAGGCGCCTCAGAGCTGTCCTAATACTAAAACACTTTAAGGGAACTATATGTACAATACCGGGTAGGTTAAAGAGTTCTCGGATCTCGGATCTGGGGTATTTTACACACTTTATAGCCTCTGCTTTAGGACAACTCTGAGGGGCCATCAGATATTGAGCGCACTGTAGTCAAGTCTCCCGCCGCTGAAATAGCTCCAACTGAAAAAGTCATTTTTACGGGCAAACTCGCAGAGCCGCTGTTTTTCAAAGCGGACAAGAGAAGCCAACAAATGATATGCAATTCTACCGATGGAGTTGTACAAAGCCGCGGCCAAGATGCATGCACCAGGTACACGTTTGATACGACGCCATTCACCTGACTCGATAGAGGAAGGAGCCACGATGGCCATTACTGGAAGGCATCCCCCACCCCTGTAGATATTTCTACAGATCAGCCTGGATGCCGCAGATTTCATTAAGGGTGACTTTCACTGCAGTTTCCAATGAGAGGGGATTGCCGCACAACTCCGCAGACGTTATTTAAGCGGCAACTCGTACCTTTCCATTTTGAGGGAGCATGCGCAAAGGAGGCATGGGCACACAGTCTTTCACAAACCACGCTATGTCTCTCATTTAAACTATTTCCGATATACAGATCAATATAAAACCTATACGAATAATTATTACCACAATGTTGTAAACAATTAGTAAATGTTTTATTTTGGGGTTCGGTCAAGGTTCATCCAAATAAATCCAATGAACCCTCCCCCCTCCCCCCCTACAAAAAAAATCTACTAATAATCACTATGGTCAAAAACTCTTCACTTCTCGTAATCAATGAATATGAAAAAGATAACTCACATGTTTAATTAATAAGTCCGTCATGCAGGCTAAGCAGATTTCCCATGCTTCATTAAAGATGGATGATATAAACAACAATAAATTACATATTTGATCTAGTTAGTCGGAACGGGCAATGAGGGTTTCTAGTTACATTCTTAAATATATTCCTTAATAAAATTACGAAATACAAGAAACCGTAAATGTCACTGAACATAAATGTTAGATTATCACAATTTATACCTATCAAGTAGTATTAATAATCTAATGCCAAAAAAAAAAAAAAAAACTATATATTATGTTCAGTTATGATTCAAGATGTAACCAAAGTAACGGACGGAATCAGAGAGCTATGGAGACAATATTGAAATTAAAGTTGTTAGGAGATGCTTTTCCCAATTGTAAATAAATTCGGGCTCAATTATTTTGATTCTTTTTTTTAATGTGTCACTGCTGATTAACAGGCAGATTTAGGAAGCAGTTTTAGGATTAGGATGGGAAGAGGAAATCGCTTTGTCATCAGAAAAGAGAGCTATGAGGGTAAATGGATGGAAGAGTATCTTCAGTGTACAAGTTGAAATGGTTGGGTCCCAGCACACTACTCTGTGGAACACCCTCAGGGAAGTGGTCATAGTATTCAGATCCTTGCCGGGCGCTAAATAAATTGTTGGGAAGGTAATAATTAGAGATTAGTGTATGGGTGCTTGTGATTGAGGATTGGAGCATGCCGTACTCGGTCTAATGCTTTAGTGTTGTTAAGGAATGCACCACGGGAAGAGGAAATTATCTACGAGAAACATTTGTTGGACAGCAGAAAGCTCTGATTTGAAAAACAGCCTCCTTATGACCAGCCATTGTGACTCTGTTTTTTTTCCTTCTGAATTCTTATTCCAATTTGTGTTGAATAAAAATACTAACGACTTAATTCTCTTATTTAGGCTCTTACGGTAGGCAGTTTTTATTTTAAAATTTGGAAATATATATAACGGTCTTACCTAGACCAATACTTTTTTTTTATAATTCTGACAGCCAATATGAAATTTTGTTCATGATGCTAACATAGACTTATCAAATATAAGGGATGATCTCATTGTACAACTAATGAACTTTTTAAAGATTTTATTGGTTATTTTATAAATATAAAGTGTCTCCGCTCAAGATAANGGAAATACATGTAGAGACTTTTTATTGGGGTTTGGTAAAAAAATACAATTTAAAAAAAAAAGAAAAGAAAAGTGTATTCTTTATTCAAAAGGAGAGTTTTTCGTTTTATTTTTATCCGGTAGTCATGAAAATGTGAACTTAGGGACAAAACGTCCTCTCCCGTCTTCATGATAGCCCTGAAGATAGCTTACAATGTTAGCCGAAACGTTGGCAGATAATCTTTTAAAAAAATACATTTTTTAAATTTGTATTTTTCTTTGCATCTGCCTTGACCGTACCCCAACTAAAATCATCTAATGTATTCTTTATTATCTGCTAATATTTCGGCTCACAATCGTAAGCCATCTTCATGACTATCATGAAGACGAGAAGGGACGTGTTGTCACCTGTTCTCTACTAATAATCTCTAAGGTCAAAAACATTCCATTTGATGTTAATGAATACTAACTTAATGAACAATATATATAACGACATATTGGCCTAGACTTAAGTACTGTACAAAATTATTCGACCAAAATCCTTAATAACCTAAGAACTCTGACTGATAACCTGGTCGATAACTCACACATCATATATATATATATATATATATATACAATTTCGTAAGAACCCTATTCTCCACTTATCCCAGGATGGACAGGTGGAGAATAGAGCTAAATATAAAGATCCACAAGACGACATACAGGGCAGTTATGAAAGCTCCACACATAACTAGTGTGTCACCACACCCATACCGGTTGACCAGATGATGGCCTCCCATTCCGTCCACGTCTTCCTCGACTCGATTCCCAGCGTCGGCCATACGGGAAACCCCAGAGAGGACGGCATTGTTCCGAAGGCATGAAGAAGCTCGCTCCCCTTTCTCTACGGACCCTCTTGCAGATTGCCCAGGAAACCTTTTTTTTACGTGTTGGCCCTAACTCCGGTAATGATAAGAACGAGTGGAAAAGTGGAGCATTTGCTATTGGTGGGAATGTTCTGCAAAAAAGGAAACAGGGAAAAAAAACTGTGGAAGACGAGGACGCCGAAAGTATTAAAAAAACGGAACAATTTCTACTAAAATTCTTATTTAAAAAATATATATATTTGCTTAATTTATCATCTGAATGATTGTATTTTTCGTTTGAAGAATGAGTGTAAGGAATTGAGAAAGATACGTACCATTATGAACATTTATTTAAAACATATTTTACCCTACAACCTCTTGTTCCTGCATCAAAAATATACCCATAGCAAGTAATCACTTCACTGTAGGACAGTGAGATCAAACAGAACAAAAAATCTAACTGTCCCAGCCAGGACGCGAACCTGGATCCCCTGCTATCCGGGCCGGTGCATTT
>KZ808104.1:250868-264204 GCA_000696205.2 Oncopeltus fasciatus | reverse complement strand
TTAATAATATACTTGACCTCAGATGGTGTTACTGCCCTAATCGGCAAGGACATTGGTAATGGTGTGTCCAGTGAATCCTCAACCTCTGCATTATTGGACAAACTGTTAGGATCTGGATGAGGAGTAAATGTTTCTCTTAGATGTCGAGCAAACATTTGGGCCTTGTCTTTGTCGGAAGAGGCCCAGGAGCCATCTTCTCGACGCAAGGGGGTGGAAGGTTCATGGTGTTTCAGAATTCTGCGAGTTGCAGTCCAGAGGGATTTGTCTCCTACTGAGAGGCTTGACAGGTAGGCATTAAATGCCTTATTTCGTAAATCACCTAGTTTTTGTTTTACGAGACGGGATAGCTGGTTGAACAGATATGTCAATTAAGATTCATAATCACAAATGATTTTTTTTTTATATCATTCGTGTATCTCCTTATGATTAATAGAATACATACATTTTATTTATCAAATGACATTCACGTAAACATTGACAGGGAAAAGAAACACTTCAAGAGAAGAAGCCATAGGATCTCTCGATGTAACTCAAGGTTATTTTTCACAAATGACATATATTTTGCAGTTACATAACTCTTATACTTTCTCTAGTCCTACTCAGACTACACACATATACATAGGTGTACGTGTGTATAACAAGAACAAGAGGGACAAAGGGTGTAGTGAAGACGTAAAAAGAAAAAAATTATTATTAAACTTTTATTCATTTATTACATTCTGTTAAATAAAAAATTTTTGTAATTTGATCACAATAAAGTAAAAATGATATTCAATGTCAATCACACGAGGAGAGAAGGTGACCAATGACACCACTCTCAAATTATTTACAGACTATGTCCCCTAGAGGTCACGGAGCCATCTTCGTAGAGTTGTAGGGGTTGGAGATGGAAGACATGGTATATGCTAGTGGATTAGGATGGTATGGCAGTTTCTGTGGAAAAGGGTGAAGCGGGAAGAAATGAAGTGTAAAATTGTAAAATTTCCGGAGAGACTTCTCGCCCTCCGTCAATGAGGAGGAAAGAGAGTCTGGCAGCGTGTAAGTACCATATAATGAATATAAAAGCTAAGGCTGCTTCTAGGTGTACAAAAACCCATAATTTTTTGCAGAATTTAATTTATTTATTTAAATGGAGTCATTTATATATTTTAATATATTAATATAGCTACTATAGTTTCTAATATTCCGAAAATAAAATTATCGCATAGCATCAGAATGAAAGGAAATACTAGTTTCTCAAAATCTATCAAAGACAAATACATTTTAGTGCTACATAAAAGCTAAAGAATGAAAAGTCATTCTTTAAATTTCATAAATTAATACGATGTAATAATAGTTAACTATGTGTAATTGTTTTCAAGTTTAAACTTTTTTTTTTTTCGTTTCATGTAACCCCATACATATTTTCGTCAAGCTGATAGAAGAAACTAGGTGTCCAGAAGAATTTAAAATTCCAATTAAATTTCATTAAAATTGTTTATGCCGTCTCTAAGAATACTAATGCATTACCTAACAGACTTTTTAACGAATTCCAAAGGAGTGTAACAATTAAAGGGTTTTAATGACAATTCTTTGAAAAAATATTTATATTTTCCACGTTCCTACCTACCGGTGTGATTTTTTCATACTCCTCTTAGATTATTTCACGAATAAAATCATTAATATAATGTGAATCTTTTCTTCGCATAAATGATACTATTATTCCTTAGTTCACAGATAGCGGATAAATAAAATGGAGGGAAATCAGGAAGAGGAGATTGAATCGATTCCCATTCATTGAATGTTTAATAAAACTGATGTATGTGAGGGGAGGCGAGAAGTAGGTCACATGACCGAGGTAATGGTGAATGACGAGAAAAGTTACAGACAATGGGACAACTTCGCGACACATGGTCAGGGTTGACCAGTCAGAGCCAAGTGTCAACTTGCAACAAGACAGCTTCCCAAAGTTTCTGGAGTATTGTCGTGACGGATACCCAAAGCTGTCCGCCACGCACGGTCTGCGTAAATTAAACAGGATTCTCGTGTATAGTTAGACACTGGTGTTGTTGAAGGTAAACGGCTAATTTGATGGTAAAAACCGAAAAAGAGCAATAAAGAGTACATCGAGGCCATAGAATGAACACCAAGCAGGAGGGGAGACAAGATGGAGTCTCAATCCTTCATGTACAATTCTAAGATGGCTCAATAAGGAAATTTTAAGAAAAGAGCCTAAGGAAGGAATTCGTAAATTTACAACTACATATTACATTATATCTTTAAAAAAAAAAAAAAAAATCAATGCCGGTTGTTTAATTTGGATTACCTCTAACCCTATTACCCTCCATCTAAAGTAATAAAAAACTGAAGAAGCAATACAGAAACACTAATTATTCGCACTATAAACTTAATTAATACATTACTTATGGCCATCTATAATGAAAAATGGAAAATCTGTTGATATAACGCGGCTCTTACATGACGGAACTTTTGCGAGAATCTTTTTATCCTACAATATAAGAAACAACAGGTCAATAGATAAATTAATCTTCATTATATTCGAAAGTATCTTCTTCATTGTGTGTTTTTCATAAAAATCTTATTGAGCATATTCTTTAGAAAATTAAATATTGTACTTTTATTGCAAGGAAGAGGTGTTTCCTTAGTTTCCTTATTCTTTTCTTGTAAAATATTCTTCAATACATAATATATAGCATTGATATTAAAAAAAATTAATTTTTACAATGGTCTGTAAAATAACTAAATAACCAAAGCGGTTTTGTTCCAAATATAAAGATTTCAGTCAATAAACACCCACCCACAAATATACACACACACATACACATTTAATTTTTTTTTTTTAAAGTGTATCCATTCATTATAGTGTTTCAGTCATGTTTATTATAATGATGTATAATACTAAATTTTCTCCATATAAGCATGTATATAAGTGCGGGTACATGAAATATAAATTATAATTAAAATATATCACAAATTTAGTGTATTTAAACTCAATTAAAACTAGAAATTAAATAAGATTTAAATATTCTAAAACACTATAGAGTATATTAGTTTCCATTTTTAAAACTAAATTTATTTATTTATATACTTCTGTGCTAGAGAACATTTTTAGTTTACTCCTTTCCCATTCAATATTTTAAGAGTCCCTCGAGAGTCCAGAAACCCTCGAATAAAATGAATCACTCTTATTGTCTTAAAAGCACTGTACACAGCCAGAAATTGCACAATGCCCCCCCTATATTCTCACTGTGAGGCAACACTGCTCGCCATTAATGGAAAATATCACAGAAATTAATTTAATAAAATTTCTCCACTCTGTACTCCTAATTCTTCTGGCGTGCATTACTTTCAAATATACACGTTTTGAATTATATTTTTCATATATTATCCAACATTCATTTTTTCTCTACACAAAAATTTTTTTTATATATATATTGAGATTATTTATATTGGACACACAGCATCTTCCTCAGAAGTCCCCCTAGAGCCGCAATTAAACCTTCGCCATTATTGTAATTACGGGATTTTAAGACTAAAGTAGTAAATTGTTTTTATTTTCTTGTTCATTTTTCATTAAATCAATATACTTGAATTTGAAACAAAATTTGGTTTTTGTTATGGTTATGATTGGTAAATATAATTTTCTTTTTTTAAGAAATGTGTGCTTTGAATATTACTTTATATATCACATCAAATAAAATTTAAAAAAAAAACAGTAGTTATGTCCACTGAGAAATCAGCACAGTTTAATCGCTCCTGCGTCATTTCACTCTCATTTAGCGAGTTTTAAACATATTTTAAGTTAATTAATTTAAAGATTAAATCATTTTTATATCAGACAATTTCTCCCTATTTTAAAGTCATTTAATATGCTTTTAGGCAAATAATTCTGTATTATTATTATGACGGACTATAGGTGAATAAAATAACAATTCTACAAATACAATATATCTTATTTCATAATAAATAAAATGCTTACCGCTATTTAACAATCCATCAAAACTGCCCTTATATATATTTCACATTTAAAGATAACAAATACTAATTGCACCTAGTTGACAATGTAAACAATAAGTCCTTATCACAGAAGCACAAAGAATTATCACAAAAATCTATTTATCACTGAACTGTCATAACCGAGTTGTCACTGTCACAATTTATTTTTCACTGGATGTAATGGAGCTAGCGTAAACTCAAGACGGCTACGGGAACTGAACTTAACGCTCAGGTAAGCTGCTTGTATGCAGAGATAGAGCCCAGAATGTCCATTATATCTGCGGAAGTCCAGGTCGGTCCCGACTGGTCCAGGGCCTTCCTCTTTTGGGTTTTGACCCAAGACGTTCCTAACATTTTTTTTTCACACTTGATCTTACTCAGGATTTTAAGCAACTAACCAATGAAGTTCAGCACAAAATAAGTACTATCTAATATGACTATTATTCATTCAACTTGGTTGTTTTTTTTTTCTTTCCAATTCATTCTAATGCCTATTTTGGCATGAAAATTGATTGGGTTTTCCGAGAGCTACATGAAAAAGATGAATTATTTGTTATATGATGGAGGCTAGTTTCAGGTGCATTACAGACCTCTGAAATAAGTTGAGCATGCAACGAGATAACATATTTCTGCCGAAATTAATGGCAGACATGGAACAAACTTACTTTCATTTAGCTGCTGAATTGGTACGCTTAATAGCAAGCAATTAGAGAAATAGATACACGCTAGATGTCGGAAAAAAGTCTCCTAATGATGATAGAGATATACGTAAAATAATTTAAAATTATTATTTTTAGGAGGAAAAGTTTATAAGGACTATTTTCTACAACATTTTTACGAAAAAACATATAGCAAGAAAGAAATGAAGGAATGTAACTGCGATGGGTGACCGCTCTCCCCACTCTGTCTCCTCGGCCAGTTCAGAACAAACATAAGTGGATCTACCTATTACATTCTTTTAACTTGGTAAATCTGCTTAGATTACGTACCTAGCTACTGCATGACTGACTTTTCTTTATTGCCTCTAGCACTAATAAATCAAGCTATTCACTTCGAAAATGTGAGACAATTTTTTTGAAAAATTAGTTAATTTCTTCAATGATTTTGTATTGAAGTTAGTAATTGACTTAATTTTTTAATTATGATATAGCCTCATTTAAATGTTTCTGGATAAATCATAATTAAATAATTTTATATAACTCCTGGACGTTTATCAAGAAATTAGCATGAAAATGTAAACCATGGAGTACTGCGGTGTCTGGATTAGAAACGGCTATTGTTTTAGGATAAATTGAGGTAGCGCTCCAAGCGGAGAGAGAAATAACTAAATGTTATGTGGGTTAGCGTTCTTCCCGCTTTCAGAGACCAGAATTCAAATCTATATTTAATTATTTCTTTTATTTTTTTCTATAAATTGCTAAATAATAAATACATTACTGATAATTATATTTTGAAGAACTTATTGTCCATTTTCAGACGCTAAAAAATTATTAAATTTTTAAATTGTTTATTACCCATACTAAATTTAGATATTCATTTAGAAAAGGAATTTATAATAAGAAACCTACATTTATATTATAGTGATATAAACTATTTTCATATTAGGTTGGCATATACGCAAATTATTGAATACAAAAATCAATAAAAGACAAATCCTCTAAATTGGAAAATAATAGTTGTGAAATCAACCCCGTAGATTGCCCAATTCTTCAGACTATGACTATATTTTAAAAAATGATAATAATTTTGTGAATATTTTCCTTTTTTGAAGAGTTAGAAATATACTTTTGTAGAATATTTTTTTACTTTATTTTAATGATTCAATTGCTAAAATGGTCAGGAGAACTCGGTCAATTAATGAGAGAATCCCGAAGATACGGAAGCTCAAAAAACGACTGTTACAGGGAAAAAGAAGAGCTCTAAAAGGCTGATTGATAGCTGAGAGAAGGGCCTAGGGAAGGAGATGGATGAATCGCGAGGATTGGAGTTCCGGCGCTGTAACCCGCCAGATAAAATAAGAAGAATCGCCTGACCATGGATACAGGGGAGCAAGGAGGACGAGTAATTATGACAGGACTCGCCTAGAATTAGTACTAGGGGATGAACGACAGAGCGGCGCCCATCTTGCGGGGAAGAATTAGCAGCTGATTGCCCAGCTGGGTGGGAATTATAAATAAAACAGCTGTAGAGATAAATGTCCCCTCGGCTTTCATGGCTCTTAACCTCGCAAAATATCACGAACCATTAACGGCTTCACCACCCTTGTCTCTCGCCTGGAATATGAGAGTGGAAATTGTCCATCTTTTCCAAAAACAACTTTCAGGGTGAAGGGTTCTAGAAGATTGTGGCCAGCTGGGAACATATTTCCATATAGCTATTAGAATATGTGTGTCTGAATTAGAATATGATGAAAGAATATAATCCCAATTCGATACTAAAGCTTTTCTTTGCAAATAATTGGACGAGTTCCCAAGTGATGAAATCAATTAATGAGGTTTATAATCAACCGTTTGAGAAGGATGGAAGGATTAAAGGGAGACCAAAATGAAAAAACTATAAATATCATTGATATTAATTGATATTATAAGCATTAAGAACAAAAAAAAAAAAAAAAAAAAAAAANAAAAAAAAAAAAAAAAAAAAAAAAAAAAAAAAAAAAAAAAAAAAAAAAAATCGGTGATAACCATAGTCGTTGAGCGCCTCTAAACCACAAACAACAACAAAATATGCAAAACAGATTTAAAGTGTTATTCATAACATTGGAAAAAAAAATATTAAAGAATACGTTTAAGAATGTAACTTCGAATGCAGTGCAGACCCTCTTATTATTCCAATACAAAAACAAAATTCGGTATTTAGGCTTCTTATCAAAAATTCTTAAAATAATTCGGTTTTAGTTGAAATCGAATGAAGAAAAACTCCCCAAAAATTGAAGAAGATGGAAACCAAAATTTAAAATCGTGATATATTCGTTATTATTTAAATTGCAAAAATATTAGGGAAAAAATTAATAATAAATATAATCATATAATGATAAAATTTGTGGTGTTTTTACAAAAATCGCTTGATAATGAATAAATTTACAAATATAATTACGATGGTTGAGGGCTTCCCTTATCCTATCTACCCCGACCTTCATTATTATTCAGTGAAATTATTGGTTTTATATAAATATAATTCCATTTTAAATGTTACACGGGATATTTTTTAAGGTTACGCGATTCTTACGTGACGTACTTTTATTATATTTGTTTCATTAACCTTAATTTTCCCTCCTTACTTGTCAAAGATCAGTACCAGGAATATTTTCCCTGCTCAGCGATACTTAAGTTACATACATGTGCATTGATAGGGAATACATAAAGATCCTCCGCACAGCACTAGAAACTATTTAGCGAAAATAAATAATAAATGTCAAATACATAAGAAAACCAGAAACCCTCTGTGGTCAATGGTTCATGAGACAATAGATCATAAACCATAGAGGGTGTCTGCCATATTCTCATGTATTTGACATTTATTATTTATTTTTGCTAAATAGTTTCTAGTGCTGTGCGGAGGGCCTTAAGCCTAACTGAGCAGTCTGTAAAAATTAATCTGCGTACAATAGATCATGATAAATTTATATTTAGTCGTATGTTATTATCCGAAAACATTTGAAATTTAAAATCGTAAGAATTTAGATTCCCTTCATTATTAAATTATAATTTCAAACTTATACTTCTTTTTAATTAAAAATTTAATTATTAACCCATCTTTAGCCCTTGTCCATTATAATATAACCAATACTATTTTTAATAGTCGGAATTCCAAATTGTCTCATTTTGCGAAATTTAATAATTTAACAATTTTTTATACTAATTGCTAGCTCTCCCGACATTAAAAGTATTATTCAATTTAAATAAAAAATATTTGTAAGGCTTTCAGAACATATTTTATTATACTTCTGTGAATGAAAATGAAGTTTAGGCTATAACTATAAGAAGAAAAGAGAGATGTTTTACTAAGATTCTACGATGAAGAAAATGTTGATTTTCAATACCCACTGTCAAGAAACAACATATGCAAAACTGGGAAAGCATGAGGTTCCCCCTCTACCTGCCGAAAATGCAACAATAACACAAACAACCATGGAAATATATTTATACCAAAAATATGTAAGTAAGATAAACATAAGAAGAACAAGGGATTGTTTTTCAACATGTATATATTAAACTTATGCCTTAGGCTATATACGTACCATAATAAAAACACATATATAATATAATATATTTGGTTTTAGTAACTCTAAAATAATCGATAAATAATTTTAACGGCATTAAAATACAACAACAATATCTTCAATTAATTAATGTAAAGTCAGAGGGAATAAATAAATGAATTAAAAAATAAGCAGAAGAAAATACAAAATAGATCGTATAAATGTTTAATTAAATTAATAGACAATGCTGATTTCAAATTTTCACATTATATTAAATCGCCATAACTAAGCAATAATGGGAAATTTGTTTAGTTTACTCCTCTTATTAATTACTTTTTTTTCCGGAATTTGATTTGAAATTGGTAGAGTGAATTAATTTTTGTATATTTTTATTGTATGATTGTACTCTGATATTTTTTATTGTATTATATATGTCTGGTACTTATAATGAGATAAGTAACACAAAACAAGTGCCTAAAGAATAATGAAAAGAAGCATTACTTACTGCGCTCTGCCTTGGGCATGTAGTGCGGGTCTGCAGACTTTCGCAGTCCTTTGAAGAAGTTCCTCGGCGACAAGGAAGAGAGGAAGGCAGACATTCCTGCACTCTTGGCCACCTCCATGCTCTTCTTCTGCGTCGGGGGCGGCTGGGAGGGCTCCTCCAGGGAAGACAGGGAGGAGCAAGTGGAGGAGTCCCGTCTACTCCAGCCACAGCCTCCGTCCCGCCCGCACTTCAGCATCTTGCCTACTAGAGAGGGCACCTTGCCACTGCTTATCAGACTTCAGCGGGAGAGAGCGTAGATCTGGTACGACTGTCTATTGCAAGAGTGTCTCTCAGCCTGTCCATTCGACTGCGGACAACATGGCTTATCAGAATTTTCACTATTCTCTTCCGCTCAGTCACTGACAGCTACACAGATTACTACTCTTTCTGCATCCAATTAATATCTGATAAAGAAACAATTTCCAACATTTTAACCAAACTTAAGAAACATTATTCAACAGCCTTCTGTCAATTTCCCCTTCTTCTTCTTCGTCTGGAACAGGATGCTGATTCACAACAGAAATCATTTGTTCATTCCCTGAAACAAGAAAAAATGTTAATTTCTCTAAGAAATTATAACTTAAATATAGGGGTAAAAATATTTACCAAAAATACCCTTTTGTTGCCAATACGGATTTTAAAATATTTCCTCCGAGTAAAAAAGAAATTAAAGTTCACAAAAAAAAAATTCCAAAAAATAAAGTTTGTAAATTTGTAAGGTTGAAAAGTCCTAAATGGGCAGAATCTGGACGATAAGATTTTTGTTTTAGTTTCTGCGTGAGTTTTAATGTTCACTGTATTGGATCAAAATAAATAGGGTTTAATCTGTAATCTCTACATTTGCCAAAAGTATGGACTTGTCAAGCTCCACAATAAACAGATGAATTCTTAGTCGAGGGAGCCTTGTTTCGAGTGCATTTGTCTCTTCTAGACCCATTCCAGTTAATTTACGTTAATTCGGGTTTCTCTAAGGGAGCTTAAAATGAGAATAAATGTTCCTTCCTAGCCCACTCATTTATCTCCTTTATAGCTGTAGATAAGAGTGTAATTCAGAGTGGTAGTGAGGCTATAAGTAGGGTTCACTAGAAATTATGGTTCAAAAAATTTGTTTTAGTAATATATATTTAAAAAAATTAAGACTTCGTTCATATTTTGTTTGCTTGTAAGGCGGATAAAATAATTGAGAAGTGGTCAGTAACCTCCACAGTTCAAAATATAAAATTATTTATTAAAATTATTTTCTGATCACCTCTCAATTATTTCACACACTTTTGATTGAGAACCTCCACCAGCCAGCTATTACATAAAAAAGACTTCGCCTACTTTGCACTAGTTTTTTAAGCGATTGATTTTTCTTATTAAAGGTTTTTACTCCTCGCTATCCAAAGACCGGATTTGTCATACAACTCAGTATCGATTCCAGGAGTTAAATACCTGAAGTATTTAAAGAATATTATGTTATAGATATTAAACAATTTTCCTATATCAGATTAAATGATCTTTATACTGTATGCTTTACTCTTTAATTTGGACTCTTGTCATTTAATTCATATATTTTTTTAAAAACTTAAAAAGGATAATTTTTGTTCGGCTCCCAGGGGTTTCAAGCAGTTTATTATTATTTTTTATTAAAATAGACTTCTATTGTATTTTATTGTACAAATAAGTTTGTTACTTAGAAAATTAAAATTGATTAATTTTATTAATTAATGAATTTTTTGTTTCCTAATTCTTATTTTAAGAAAAAACCATGCTTTTTAACGATTAATACCATAAGGGATTTAGTCATTAGGATTATTCGGTTTTCGTAAAATTGATTTCAGTATTTGGATCCGACCTACTGAACACCTAAAATGATAGTCACTGAAATGAGTATATATATGTATGTATGTATGTATGTATGTATATATATATATATATATATATATATATATATATATATATATATATATATATATATATATATATATATATATATATATATATATATATATATATATATATATATANTATATATATATACTGATGTGTTTGTGCATCAATACTCATCGGGCCTGGTATCAGTTTTTTCTAATCTAATTCGGCATGTACGTATCTGTTAAATAAGAAACGATAGGTTTTAGATGGTTTAGACCATAGAAGTTTGGGATAAAATGTAAGCGTAAGAAGCTTATTTTTAGATGTAGCGCGCGTCATATTTATTTTAGAGCAATAAAACACTTGTTTATTTATTTATAAAACACATGATTTAGTAGTTAAGCAACGAAGTTAAAAAAAGGTAAGAGTGGAAGTTTAACTTTACCGTTAATTGGGAGCATTAGGGCCACAATTAGTTTTATAAAGTGTTATTCGGTACATCGCTTTTTAATATATTTTTGTAATATATAACATTATGTGTCTGTGTGTGTGTGTGTGCACGTGCTTGTGTGCGTGTGTGGGTTGGCTTTATAGGAACATATGTTCCTGCCTTACGCACACTCATTTAAGCATACACGATCAGGTAGGGTAATAGGTGATTGACTACCCCTAAACTCTTCTAATCTTGGAATGTCTGTGGTTTTCTTTTAGCATTAACTTAGTTATCATATTTGTCTAACGTAGACTGACGGATATCATCAATTTGGGGCGACTGTCGGCACTTTGCTAAGAAAACTTCAACTTGGTATCGTTTGTCCATTTAGGAGGAAGCACACTAACCTCCCTCTTGTACACTAAAGCCACGGCTGAAGCGCAGACTGGTTGGAAACAATAAAACTAATAGTTCTGAAAAAGGACTTAGGGGAGCAGGATTCGAAACCAACACCATTAGTATGTGAGTCATGCAGGCTAACCAATATACCATGGACGGTACACACAAATACATACATTTATGTATATGAGTGTGTAATATATAAATTATNTCCTGATGTACACTATTAAGTTTTGATGTACTTTTTTTTCTGTCCCTTATTACTAGTAATTGTGCAAACAAATTTGATTCAACAATATTTTAGCTTTAAGTAAATAAAAGCCTTTGTTGGCTTGTAGCGAATGTAATAGAAACAGTTAAGTTTGTTTTAGTTGGCTCAGCGCTGATTTCTGGGACGTCCTCACTTGGACTTGGAAGGTCAGTCTATGCTTCACATGAAAGTTACTGGCTCCTGCCCCATTGATTCAATGGCAACAAAGGTGTACTAATTAGCAATGAACTGTCATTGTCCAGACGATGTAATCGTGCCAAGGTACACAGGTGAAGGTTAATTACTTGAATTTCATGAAGACCAATGCTATATAAAAAACTAATGAGTACCTCTCTTCCGTTAAATTTTTAAATATAAAAAAATCATAATTTATATACATCATAATAAGACAATAAGAAGAGATTTCAAGCGTTCAATGGGTATAATATTTATTACGAAGAAATTCCTCGAAGTCATAGAAATCTGTTTTTAAAATTATAGGGTTTAACATATTTGTCTACAAGTTTATTCTAAAAAATTTACTCATAAAATAATAACATTAATTATAATTTATCTTCAAATTCTCTTCATTATCTTTAAAAATCTTTATTCGAAATTTACAAAAGGGTATTTAAGATTTAAAAATCAATTTTCTAACGTTACGGTTCGACCATACAAAGATAATTAATTTAAAGGTTATTAATAGGAGGACGAGGTAAACGAGTCCAGGTAGGGTGGGGAACTGATCTCTCTCTCTCTCTCTCTCTCTCTCTCTCTCTCTCTCTCTCTTCTTCTTCCTCTTCTTCTTCTCATTACCTCCTACTCTCTTTCTTCTTTCCCTTAATGAGGTAGAGTTATGCATCACATTCATTGAAAAAAAAAAAAGGAATTTTTAGCTGTACAATCATAAATTGAAATCTGATAAACTAATATTAATAAGATCGAGAAAATCCTTGGGGACTAGTTTACTCGGACCAGGAAAGAGCAAGTCTTGTTTATTCAATGAATGCTCCTTATCATTACTAATCCTATTACACCCAACAATGAAACCTAACACCTAATCACTCCTATAACTCCTGATAACACCTAGTCGTACAATACCAAATATTTAATCCCTTGATACAACATGTGTGCCTGGTTTTATAAGTGTTCAATGGCAGAGGAATAACTGTTTACATTTTAAGTATTAAAGCTAACAATGTTTTGATTGGTATTTTCATAGTAGTTGAGGTACATAAAGCATTTGGCGAAACTACGGGAAAATTTTGATAAAAAAATAAAACATTTAGCTTCTTCATGATAGCTGTCTGCTGCAAGGTTCTCAATCAAAGGTGGGGAAAAAAATGAAAAATAGTCACAATCCTCCACAGTTCTCAGATTTATATTAAAATTCAGTGCACTTTCAAGACCCACGCCTCTTCTTCAGTGCTCTGTTAACATAAAACATTGCCGTTTAACACTTTAATTGTACAGCAATATTTATAGTGAAATGGAGCGCTGAAGATGAGGCCTCGAAAGCGAGTTCTACATTTAAAAGAAAACGTGTGAAATGTTGAGGTTTGTGACAATTTTTCAATTATTTCACCCCCTTTAAAAAAATATTTACATGGAAAAGACTTTCAGAGAGTAAGGAAACAACATATATATATATATATA
>KZ808104.1:235670-247654 GCA_000696205.2 Oncopeltus fasciatus | reverse complement strand
AATGTGGTGTGTTCAGTTTTACACATATAAATTGTATTATTAATGTTATTTAGGAGTAGGGGATTACATGAAATTGAATGTTTAATTTAAAAAAATCATCAACAATAAAGGTGAAAAATTTGCTTTATTTGCTACGTTTTTTTTTTGTTTTTTTTTTGTGCCACCTACTCAGAGCATCATCAGCGTAAAAACCCTTCTAGCTAGCATATGATACACAACGATGGAACAGTGAGTAACAGTGATCCTGTTATCAACAAATCACAGTCCAGTTTGTGCCATCAATAGACCATCACGTTGCGAGTTAACGTATCAGGAAATTGTTTCCAATATCTGGCGAAGATCTATTTGCCCGCTGTTAGTCGTAACCACATTATGCACGCCATAAATTTCAGCAGTAATGTGTGTAAACTATTTTTTATGGTGTCCACCTCCAAAACAATAATTCATTATTGGGGTAAAAATGGTCAAGATTATGTCAATAGACAGAAAAAAAAAAAAAAGAAAAAAAAAGAAAAAAAGGCGTATGGGGTTATTTTATTTGGTTGATCTTCTAATTCTAAATATGCCTATATTAGATTGTATACGGGCAGTTTCACAAACTATTTCTTATGAAGTAAGATTATCATTAATTGTGATCTGTTTTTTTTTTTTAGATATAATTTTGTTGATGAAAAGGAAAAGCTGTTATCTGAAACATTTAACTCTCACAGACGCATCCGATTTAAAAAAAAAAAAAAAAAACATCTTTCTTGCGACAGAAATACATAAACATACATATATGTATGTTGAATAAACATTTAAGTATTATAGCTCTTCCACCTTCACAAATATTTCCACTGCTCTCAAAGAAACGTACACAATCCCAAATTTTCTCTACGGCAGCTTTCCCCCTTTGACTTCCACAAACCCTTCAAAGACTCACCCCACCTTCTCATATGAAAAGGGCCGCCTTTTATTCCTCAAATTCCCATTCTAAGCTCCACATACCTTTACATTACCTAACTCTCTATATACATAATAAAAATTTCAATAAAAATTAGAGAAAATATTAAATGTTTATATTAGATAAAAATCATTTACTTATCCATTATTTACATTATAAATCTTCTTTCAAATTTTTATCTCCTTTCTTTAAATTTTTTGTAATACTTTAATATGATTTATTTATATTACATTTATATAAAACACATACACACACACTAGCTTATAAAGAACCGAGGAGTTATAACCAAATTATGCACTCATATGTCCTTGGCCAGATTTCAGCTATCTATATTTGTCTTGCATACTTATTCATACACTCGGATTCGCAGTTTGGTAGTTTTTCAGAAGTAGGGTGATATAATTCCTACACTTGTATTTGTATATAATATATATATTTATAATTATTTATTGTAATTCCTGTGTGTAATTCTAAGGTTTTGATCAGCACCGAAATTATTAAATTTACCAAGTTTTAAAGAATTTTTTTTGTTTTTTCTGTCCATAGTAATAATAGATTTATGACCAAATATTTTTCTGTTCAGTACATATTGACCGAACTCTGACAATTTTCTCAATATTGCTCTCAAGGGTCAACTAATCTCATGGTAAATGCACTACCTCCGGGCGTCACGCAACTTTGCCTTGTGTCGAAGGCCCCGTGGATTGGTAGTATCCGTCAGTCTACAACTCATCTAACAGTGTAAACTCCTACAGAAAATCACGAGGTCTCCAAGTTTTGCAGAGGTGTGAGAACAGGGCCGATCGCCATACTCCTAGAAAAAATATCCGATCTAAATGTATGTATCAGTGGGCATAAGGCAGGAATTGATCTCTGAGGTCTGACCATGCACAAATGAGTACCGTAGGAGGCGGTTTAATACCCTCGGATCTTTGAAACCAACCGGAAACATATCTATATAAATATGCCTGTGTTGTTTGTCTATAAAATTTTCTTTAAGGTCATATTTATAACTTCCAAAGTATGTTTTTTAGATTGAAATCTGTTGGAGTAGGGAAGAGCACAAGAACGGTGGTGCGACAGCAATACAACTCACCCCTTAAACGAAACGGGGGTTAAAACAAATGAGGGGAAAAACAGTACAACCCCCTTGGGATTTATGCTTTTCTTGTCTCGAACACTAACTCGCCGTACCTGAAGGCCGTCCAGCTAAGCTCCCTCTCAAAGTTCTACATGTAAGTAAATATTGTTTTCTGTGTTCGTAGCTGCTTTTCTGTCGGGTGTTTAAGTAGTCGAGAAAACATAACATACTTAAACCTCCACCTATGTATACGTCACGCATTGTTATATGTTTCTAATCGTCTTCAAGGAACTTCAGCTAGGTCTTCATAATAAGGAAATTTATCTAGAGGTTTTCAAAGTATATTTATTTCATGGCAATAAGGCCCTTTTAGAGTTTGTTTTAATTAGAGATATTAACATTTTGAACAATTAATGAGAGGGAATAGAATAAAAAAATCTATCTGTCCCAGCCAGGACTCGAACCTGGATCTCCTGCTTTTTACGTGGGATAACAAAGTAAATAACGAAAGTCGATAAATAGCTGATCGAAATTAATATTTAGTAACATTTTGATTTTTTTTTCAGAAAGGTTCTTTTTTAACTCATCTCAAATTCTGATTTAGTTTTGGGAAGTACATTAATTGCATGGGTTGTTTCTATCCAAGAATTACAAACAGTAATTAAGGAAATCTATAACTTTGTGCAATTTAATAAGCAATTTGTTTTTCGTTAGACTCCCCCATTTTCTAACAAGAACATTCCATTACGGGCCAAGAAATATGAAGTACAAAGCTCGGTGTTAACGGGCGTAACTTTAGATCTTTTGGAAAATGATTAATCCTTCAATCTTTAAACAGCTAAATTTAACCTTAATGGGACTTTGATACCGAAATTTATTAAGTCGGCTCTGCAGTTTCAAAGAAATTACATGCAGTCTGTTCCTCATATTTTATGAAGGCACGAAATTGATATGAATCACCTTTAAAAAATTCCAAAAGAAACTAAATTCTTGCGTTTATTGGCATAGCAAAATTTTTCTTTATTTTCTTCTCCTACCCTACCTCGTGCACCCAATATGTATGTTAGTTTTTGTGTGTGCATTATGTGATGAAGTAAAAAAAAAAAAAAATTGTTATTCTCCCATATCTGTATTAAGCGATTGTGTTTCTAAAAATTCCAAAATGCCTATTTTGAAATTGAAACAATTTTTCTGAATTTCATAAATAAGGAATTAGTATTATTATAACGGTAAGTTGTCTGGATTTTGGGAGATTCCTCATTGCAGCTTGCAGGTGCCCGTAGTTCTTGCTGTACACTCCTTGCTGTATCACATGGCAAAACGTGAGAAATGTTAAAAATCAATGAGTCAGTAGGACTCCATTCCTCCGGGAGAGAGAAGAGCAATGGGGGGAGGGGGGCTATCGATATGTCCCTCTAATTCATGGGACCAGTGGCTAACGGCCAGCCTCAATAGGTTGTCTTTATTGACTCCCGGCCACCTCTGCAAAACACCCCCGCTGTTTTTCATCTTCCGTGGCAGTCAATTTGTATGAATGCCTTATACAAGCCCACGCTCTACAATCCAAAAATAAATTAGAATACTATTAAATCTTTAAAATAAATGGGTCGTGAACAATGATGTAGCGGTCACATCCAATTTGTGACAAAACTCTTTTAATCCTCATTCCCGCCGTATTGTCTCAACGCAAAAGCGATTTATAGTGACTGACTGATCAAAGCATAACAAAATGTGGGGAGTCCACGGAGAAATAAAAAACATGACCAGTTCTTAGCGGAGCTTACAATATATAAACCGATTCCTTGTGAGAGATTCTGCTGTTAACCTGGCTAACATTTTAGCGAGTGTAAAATTTACATCTGAGTAGTGGCTAGCCAATATTGATCAAAAGTGAAGAACATGTCCAAGCAGTGTATGGGTACTGTTCGGTAATATATTCTTTTAGCTCGGCAGTATGTTTCACAAAGACGATACTAGTTGGGAGAGGGGGGGGATATTACACGCTAACGATCGAGTAAATTGAAATATATGTCAGTGTCCTGCTTGGGAAAACTTTTAAGCTGTCTCTGTCAGCATGAATTATTAGCAAGAATGTCAGTTTTATTGCTTTTCATGGATCGCCCCACAGGGTCATTGTATACCACTTCAGGACATTATTCCAACTTATACTTCTATCTAGATCGTGTTCCTCTGTGAACATGATAATACTTATTGTATGCTAGCTAAAACATATGGTATGAAATATATAGCAATCAGTCGTAAGGTTTCAAACTTTGTATGTGTATTAAAGTCGAAAATGTGACTTGGCGTGAGTGCGTGACTGATAATCAGTGCTAACATATTTCACCACGCAGAACAGTTAGAGACACGGCAGTTGGTTTCCAGGTTACCGGCTCCAGATGCCTATCGAAGAAATCTGTCAC
This sequence comes from Oncopeltus fasciatus, assembly GCA_000696205.2. Taxonomy (NCBI): domain Eukaryota; kingdom Metazoa; phylum Arthropoda; class Insecta; order Hemiptera; family Lygaeidae; genus Oncopeltus; species Oncopeltus fasciatus. The sequence goes on along the minus strand of KZ808104.1, from coordinate 243,207 downwards.
GCAAAAATTGTGCACATGTATTCGACTGAACCTTTTCAGTCGTTTGAAGGGCTATTCCCCCCTACTGCAATTTGAAAATGCGATTTTCCCAATTAACTTGTGAAAATAAAGATGGTCCCTTATTTTTAATTAATGCTATCAGTTTAAAAAATGTAACTTTCTTTTCATAAATATTATTTTTTTGTGGTAGTTAATCCCACGAAAATAAACTAAAAAAATCTAACTCTCCCAGCCAGGACAGTAGATTATTTATTCTGTTCCCTTGCACAAAAATTGTTAACATTATTTTCGTCTGACTTGGCTCAATAACGAATTCACTCTTCCATTTTACATTTAAAGGCGATATGCTTAATTACTTCATAAAGAAAAACAAATAACTGCGGCTATTGGGCCGGTAAATATGAATTTACGATACTGGTACACCCCCACTCTTAATTGTTCAATTTTGCCGTGTAAATCCTAAAATATGTTCAAAGTATAAATATACTAAAATATCAATTAACAAAGTGTGTTGAGCTCCATTACTCTAAAGTAAATATGTTTTTTAGATCGAAAAAATGTTTTTTAACGCACCTTGCATTCCACGCTATCCCCACAACTACTTATATTATTTCGACCAATAACAAACTAAGTATTTCGTTTATTTTAACGAATTTAACAGCTAAACGCCGCTTTTCATGAACACACACACATGTATATATGTATATATATACTCAAACGATTCCGGTTCGGTTCCGGCTATTAAAGGAGCAATTCATCTTTACGACAAGGGAAAGTTAAAAGTATAAAATTGTTATGTTGTAGGCGGTGATAGTGGATAGGGGGTGATAGGATCCCAAGATGGTCGGCTGATAAGGCAGAGCTGAGTGGTAAGACGAGATAGTCGATAAGACGCCAGGCCGCCAATCTCCAGCGATAATTACAGCGGTGACTATCAGGCAGCAGGTCGGACACCGCTAACACTGTTTGCTTACAACCCTAACTAACACTGTTACCTCCCCCACTACCCTGCCCGGATTGAGAACATTACTTAAGACATACCTGTTTCTCTTAAGGTTTTCGTCATAACTCCTACTTGTAAACATTCAACACATAAGTACATTTATCAGCTCAAAAATCAGAGTCAAATATAAAGTCTTTAAACTTATATTTGACACATCAGGAAAAATGAAGCTCTTAGTATTTTCTCCACCCCATTTGTCTCGTTTCCGGTGTTTGGCCATTCTTAAGGCTCTACATTTTTTTCCTAAATATACATCAAAAATTAAAAATTATTAAAATGGGGGCAGCGGATTGAGAACATTTAATATATCATGACATGAAATCACATTTGATAAGAGAAAAAAGGAAATTTACGTTTGAATACAAAGCTGCAAATTTAATAAAAATTAAAATATATATTTAAATTGGCTGGTAGCAAAGTACATATATAGGAAAATTAAGATTATTTCTTTAATTTATCTCAAATAATTCATATGAAAAAACAAAAATTTTGAAATAAGATTCATAGATGCAGCGTTCATAACTAATCTTTAAAGAAGGGAAAAAAATTCAGTAAATGTCTTCTAATGAAGCTTCTTTCACTGAACTTATCGAAACTAATTTTAAATATGAAAAAAATATATTGGAGTGACCTCTTATACATTTGAAGTGTAACTGCTAACTTTGGTTCTTGATTTTTGGGTGATTTTTCATTTCATGAATATCAAATGAAGTTTAGAGAAGTCATTATTAATTTTTTTTAAGGTACTATTTAAAAGTAAATAATAAATGGCTAAGTACATTCTCACCTTTAAGTTCGGTTCGTCATTAGCAATACAATAAGAATAAAAGCAATACAATAAGAAAAAAAGCAATACAATAAGAATATGACATTTTTAAAATTTTAAATAAAATAAAAACATATGAATTTTAAGTAATAAAGAATTCCATTTTTTTAAATATATATGTCCAAAGTTTTTGCGACATGTCCAAAATAGTTTATATTTCTTTATAGTGTAGAAATGACTCAATAGCTCGCTGTGATAGCTCATCATTAGTAATTTTGCAATTTTTAGCAGATTTCTCCTGTAGAGAAATCAAGCTATTCACGGCTCAACTGTTCAAATGTTCTTGACCGATACAATATTGGAGAGACTAAAATTTTGGTTATATATATATATATATTTCCTAACGACCTTCCGATCTCTCCGTATATNCCCCCCCCCCCCCCCCCGCCTACTCTATATGCCAAAAATGAACCTGAATAAATTTGGCGTTCTTATATAGAAATGGAGGCTGCAGGAGTTCTTGCAAGTACATTTGTGTGTTTATTTATTATGTACCATGAAGCTTACCTTCGCTCAAGTAAAAATGGTAAAAATGAAAATATTTTTTTGACAAGTCATGCCAATTTAAACGTATATACGTATAACCTTGCGTAAAAACGTCTGATTAGGATAGGGAGCTTCGAACCCGGATGATTGGGCTCGACGAACAACAAGATCCTAATGGAGTAAGTCCCACCGGCAAACAGTCACTCCCGAATTCAGCTCGACCGTGTTTTCGTCCCTTCCAATGGGTCTAAGCCTCATAATCCTCGTGGCCAATTACATCACACACCGAGGAGATAAGTATGTTCTCTTAGGGAGATATCTCAGCAGCGAGTGTAATATTTAATTTAAAGCAGTGAAACACAGATTCGTTTATTCATATTTTAGACGTGTGTGGAGTTTACCCGAGACAGAAAGATCAAATAAAATATTCAGTGATTACATTGCAGAGAAGTCCGCAAGTTCCAGGGCGAGATACATCACCATTTTTCTGTTATATTACCAATAGCGTAGGAAAAAAACTACATTTTCAGTTCATCAGAAATGTCAAGAGCAAATTTGATAAGTTTTTTTTTTTGATACACCATACATTCCACACAGAGTTGTTTTTTTTTATTAATGAAAGAAATAATTTGGAAAAGACTCAGAGAATTATAAATGGGGATTTATCTGAACCCTAAATTACAATTTGACGGTCTAGATGATACAATCAGTTGGTCTCCATAATGAAATTTTTAACTCTGTATTTAAATACAAAAAGAATGGCTGACTCCGTTTCTGAAGAATCGGACCAATAGGAGTGGAGGACATACCATTTGATGGGCAAGAAAGAAATTTTTTTTTATTCAATATAGCCGGCGTGAAATTTCAGATTCATGGAAATCAACACAGACTTTTTTTATTGATAAAAAATGTTTTAAATATACGCAGCGAAATTGAACAATTATGTGTGAGGCATAAACGCTTTGTAAATTATTAATTTTACGGTTTAGAAGCAGCAACTAGTTGTTTTTCCCAATAAAATGTAACATATGGCTTTTAAATATAATTATAATTAAAGAAATCAAGATTAAGCTAGTTATAGAACGGAATCGGCGATTACTTAAAATGTCATTTGGCTGTACGGAAATTTTATCGATTTAGTGAGCGTAGTTTGGATTTATGAAACTCAACAGAGATTTGTTAATTGATAAAAGAGATATTATAGGATTAAGCAACGAGAATTATTTATAAGAGAAATAAGATCACTAGTCTTCATTTGCATATACATCCAGCCCATTTCGGAACCTAGTACAACGGTAACTGCTTCGAGTTTGCTTGCATTCCCAAAATAAATCCAGGTAAACTTCTTTACACCAATTCTTCTGCGACGCCAACAGAAAAAAAGTAGACGGAAAGTTATTTACAGCAGGGGGTAGAAATAGAGCCATTATGTTTAATTATATCAATAGACTTTAAATAGACAGATATTATATTATTTCTAATTATATTTGTAAATATCTACCTCAATAAATGTTTTTCGTAAACGATTTATAGGCTTTAGATACTCACAAATACAAAATTGAATACGACCATTTGTGTTTGTCTTAAAACGAGAACACTGAATGGGATGAAAGATCCATCAAAATGTTTCTAAAGTTCTCTAAGAGGGATCAGTTTGCAAATGCGATTTTCCCAATTAACTTGTGAAAATAAAATGGTTTCTTATTCTTTATCGATGCTATAAGTTAAAATAAAAAAATAGAAGTATCATTCTTTTCAAATAATATTTAATAAAGAAAAGAGTTTCAAAGCAGATTTTTAAATATTAGCTAAATGCTCTATTTTAATAATGTGACTGATATTTCCCCAGGTATATTCCAAGCCCTTGAAGAGGCGTAGCATAAGATGTGAAAATGGCAGTGTTGGAGGTACGACGCCCATTCTCATCATACGAGAAACACATCAGAAAAACACACAGAAAAAATTCAATGCCGGAGTATTCCTCAGAAATAATTGCACTCCTCTTAATCGTAGACCTAGCCAAATTTGACTGTGTTTACGACCATTGAATCGGAACCAGGGAGCTGCGATAGAGTTTGCCGACTCCACTGAAACGCATTAGCAAATACATGAAGAAGGAATATTTTGCAGTGAGATACACACAAATACATCATCAATTGTACATAATCCCTTCACACCACTAAACTTACATTACACGTAAAAGCTTCAAAATTTTTAACATACAAATTTATCTTTATTCTCCTTCCCCCCCCCCTTTGAAAAAATGGTAATTTTGATAAATTTTAGCTCAAATTCAAGTTAAATGAGCATTTCACTGTTTAGATTCCAATAATGTTAGCATACGACAGATCAAATCTATGCCATATTAAAAAAAGTAGACGAAACTAAAAGGCGGAGCATGATTTTTTTAAAATTAAAATGTTACATATTTACAGTTATTACATTCTGTTATTATCATCATGTGATTTGACGACTGAGAAATATACAATAGGAAACTAAATTAAATTTTTTTTTAAATAAAAAAATAGGAATAAAATAAATAGGTTAACATCGCTGTGCAGGAAGAAGGGGCCCTCGCCCCCCTACCCCCTTCTAATAAGTTTAGGCATTAAAACCCAGGAGGTCGCGAGGCCACCTCCGTTTTAGTCGCCGGAGACGACTGTAAGAATTTGCTCTAAGATGATTTTAGTTGGGGTTCGGTCAAGTCAAGTCTTGACCGAACCCCAACTATAATCATCTTAGAATAATATATACGGTCAACTAACACTCCTTTTGTAAGGATTTGCGTCCGACGACAGGGATTGGGCATGTGGTTTAGGATGAAAGTGGAGTTTACTATAGAAGAGCTTGAAGCGGATTGATATAAGGTCTTAGACAAAAGGAATATTAAAGTCGTGATGAAGGGTAGAGTTGGACACATAATATGGAGCGTTAGCAATTATTCTAAGAATTTTGGACTGAAAGGATTGTATTCGCTGGATATTGGAAGGCTTAGCGGCCCCCCACAGTTTTGCACCGTAGGACCAGATTGGTCGTATTATGGTCTTGTAGATGGTCAGTTTATTTTCTAATGTGAGATGTGAGCGTCTATTTGTAAGGCTGGATAAGAGTCCGTGGCGTCTGTTGAGTTATTGTTGTTTGTTTTAATTAGGCATAATTAAGTTTATTAAAAATAGTTTTATGTTTTCAACTTTTGCCCGTTAAACATAGCACTGTGGAAGAGGCAAAATGTCAGAATCGAGGAAGGAACATGTTGGCTCTAGAAACCAACCTCTAGAGCAATGCAATCTCGCAAAAGCTCTTGGCATAAGAGTTAGGGGAAGATATAAGGGTTGTAAATATAAATAGTTTGCACCTGAAGGAGAGATTTAGAACCCCAAAGGCCGTCTAAAGGCTAAGCCCACCATTTTTGTAGTTATAGGTAGCACTATTCCAAAAGTGTAATAACTACCAAAAGTGGAAGAAGGGTATTGTGCACGAACAGTTCTCATCAAGATATATTAGTGGGAGGCGGTAACGAAACGTCCACTATCGAACGGCTGGTGATTAGTGGGACAGGCTGTTGTGTCTCAGTGTAGCAACATACATCTACATCAATACAAGTCTTCTTTACAACAACTCCGGTTCCAAAAATGATAGACATATGGTAAATGTAAAAGACTAATCAATAATAGACACCAAAAAGTAAAATAAAAAAACTCGTTAAAGCTGACATTAGGGAGATACAGATGGGCGGTCCTACTACATTAAGAACGTTGTTATTTAATTACAAGAACTGTACAAGAAGCGAACAAAAAAAAATTAATGTTGGAGAGATTATCGAACCTACCTCAGTGGTGTAGAGGTCAGCACTCCAACCCGGAAAATAGAAGACCCAGTTTCGATTCCCAACTGTGGTAATACACTGATGAAGGCCTGCGATTCAGGCCAAAAAGTAAGACCGAATACCTGACAATCCTTCATCATATAACTTGACCGTCAACAAATTTAACTCTAAACGTGTTAGCGTTCCAAAATTACATTTTGCTCCAATTGCGATATAAAAAAGAGTTATAAAAAAAAGTCCTTACCGCAGGTTGTTTCATTTAGAGGGGAATTAAAGTGAGATAAAATGAGGATTTATATCTTACAAGCGAGATAAACATAAAAGGTATGACCAGTAAACTTGTCGCTACACTGACCGGGAGTGGGGGAAGCGCTCATCCATCGTAGTTATATTTGTAAATATCTACCTCAATAAATGTTTTTCGTAAACGATTTATAGGCTTTAGAAAATAAGCTTTTTCACTTATTAAGTCTTACAAACATTTTGATATCAATATTTTTAATTTTATTATTTCTCTAAACTTCCTATCACTGATGCAATCAACAGTTTCATTAATGTATCAAATTTGGATTCAATGTTTTAAAAATAAGCCCAACACTCAAAATTACTATCTTTCCTACAAATCTTGCATAATATAAGCTTTTTTTTTTTTAATGCTGTAATTTATAACTGTTTTAAAATTACATTTGACATACATTTTATTCTGAATATTTTATTTCGTAACGATAAAATAATGAAAATATTAATTTTAAATTTAAGTCTCTCTCTCTCACAACCAATCGTAGCTATTAACTAACTGATTAAAAAACTGTTTGGTATAAAGAGCTTAAATACCGAATTAGGATTTCCCAATTTTAAATGAGCACGTTCATACATATAATAAGATGTCTGAGTTATCGAACAGGATTTCAGATAAAGTTAGTTGGTTATTGAGGATTTTAGTCAATTCATTCAGTACGATAATTTAGTCTAGGCCAATAATTTTAAAACACATTTTCTCTCCATAAGGGCAATACAAATATGTTAGTACTTAGAGCTAAGTTTTGTACAACTACATACGAATAAAGAATCTGAGATTATGATGATGATTATTTATGTGCAGTTATGACAGGACTAAGCTTTGTTTCTAACTTAACATCTTGCCCAGGTAAAGAAAAAACATATTCTCAAAATATTGGCCTATACTACATAATTGTACAAAATGAATATACCTAAATTCTCAATAATCAATTAATTACGTATACTTATGTATTAGAATTAAGCAGCATAATAAGTAGAAAAACACAAAAAAAATGTTATTTATTTATGAATAGAGTTAGGTCAGTTGATGACGCGACATACATACATTATATATATAATATATGTATGTATGTCGCGTCATCTTTAGATTCCAATA
>KZ808104.1:203822-220641 GCA_000696205.2 Oncopeltus fasciatus | reverse complement strand
TAAATATTTATATTTTAGCTTTCTACGCTTTTTATCATAAGTACGACTCTCCCAATTTTTTTTTTAAATTATGTAAATACATAATAACATTATTCCATATAAATTAAGATATAAACTTTAAAAGATGTAAAATTAAATTTTATATTTATCCAACGCTCTGAAAAATTTCCTCTCCCCCTGCTTCAATTATGCTATACTCAATTATACTATAAAAAATCTTCTTGCCAAGGGTTGTTAAGATTCTTTATTTCATAGTGATTTGTCAAATGATCTGATCTGCAGAGAGTAAACGAAAAATCATGTGTACACACATACCCACCTAAAAACATTATTGCTAAACAAGAATGGGTACAAGTGACTTTAAAACATATATATATCATAATAATTTTTCATAAATTATATACAATTCATTATATTATACTTTTATTGTGACAAAATAAAAATTGATATTACTAGTTGAAGCTAAGTTATAAGGAAGTACTCAAGAAACAAGTCGACTGTAAAACGTTATCATTTTGAACGTCGCTTCCATTATGGTTGTTCTGGAGAGAAATGGTTATTACATTCATGGATTCTTGAATCTGCTTATGCCACATAAATATGGAGTATGCAAAAACAGGTTGAACCATTGTCTGAGACCAGCAGATCTACCCTCCAGACAATAATTAACTATTTGACAAACAAATTGGGTTAAGTTTTCGGTAAATTTCAAATAAATGTCGTTACTCTGGTCCTCCTTATAAAAGAGATTTTGATAAATCATGATGAAAACTGCGGTTATGTAATCCCACATTTCATTAATAATTGTAATCGTACACGGAGCTAGAAAAATTGAACTCTACCTCAGCCGGGGATGAAGAGTCTTTTTGTTTGTTTTTTTTCCGCTTCCTGTACGATTTAAATTGATTTTGATAATTTTTCAATGTTCCTTTAATTCTTCCTACAGGACACATATGCATAATATGAAATTTTCAAATTTTCGTTATATCATTTCGTTATGAGGAGTATATTATCTCCCTCTGTAAAAAAAAAAAAGGTTTCTTTGTGTAATGAATTAATACTTTATTTCTAGATTTTTAATTTCTGATTTTCTCCTAATTTTATTTAAGTTTTTCAATGTTTTCTTTAATTTTTATTTAATTCATTATTCATATTTATGTTTTATAATTCGAATATTGTATCTAAATGATCCGTGAACGAATGATTGTTATCCATATTTTCATTATTTATTTTGCCCAAAACCAATAGTTTCTATACTTATTACCCGACTTTACCTCTTTCATCAACAAGTCTGTCAGCAAGACAATAGACATACATTTTTTTTTTTAAACGTAGTTTATAAACAGAAATACTACACAGAATAAAACATTTCTCAATAATTCCTGAAACGCACTTTCATGATGTAAACTATGTCAGTTTTTTAGATTAATAATTATTTAAATAAACAAATAACGAGAGTCATTTAAACAGCTTAACAATGTAAGCTCCTACGAGCATAAGACGATATATTTGTCTGCCTCGGAGGTTAGACTCTCCACACTAGTGTGGGGTATTCAATAACTTATCAGACTTGTCTCGGTAGCATAATTAGTGAATGCGGCCCGGATAGCAGGAGACCCAGGGTCGAGTCCTGGCTGGGACAGTTAGATTTTTATTTTGTTTCCTTCCACTAAAAATTGTTAGAAAAATACATTTTAGGAAATCTGTCAGCTGAAACAAATGTCACATTATTTTAAAGAAGGACTTACATAAGACTAAAAGACTAATTCAAACAAAAAAGCCGGAGAGGTCAATGAGCTTGAAAGATAAGAACATCTCAGTGGATTTTGGCCACCAGACCGTCCAGGAAGAAGGAGTGGAGGAAGTGGCTAGCCACTTAGTTACATTTATAAATATATTTCTTACTATGCACTAAGAAAACAAAAATAGTTCTCTCTACTTATATCTTTTAGCAAAGTCTCTCCTAGGCGTTCCCTTCTGCCCATTTAAGACAATAATATTGCCCCTGATAAGAAAATAAAAATAACTGTTCCAAGAGAGAAACTGTGAAGCCAGAGATAGCAGTGAAGAGCCCAGTTGAGGACGGCAGATAGACAGTGGCACTGAGATAGGCAGCGGCGGCCAGAGACCTGCTCAAGTTTTAAGTGCACTCCGGTGTGAAGGCCTCGGAACGGCTCTGACACACGAACGGGACCGGCTAATTGTTCACTTGGGAGAGAGAGTGCTTCACCCTTCCAAGGCTAAATAATCACAGTTCCTCCGAATTAGCAGTTAGCGGATCACTAGAATTTTATCACCAGAATTTTTTGCTATCTGAATGACTTTCAGAATTTAAAGATAGATGTATCCATGAGGATATCTCCCCAAGCAAGTATACTTGAAGATCGTACACACAAGAAAATTTATTAAATAAATATAACAATAAATGCTAAAGAACAGAATACAAAATTTTACCACCTCAGCCGGGACTCGAACCCGGATCTCCTGTTTTCCGGGTAGGCATGCTATCCATTGCACCACTGTGGCTAGCCAGATGATTCATTCTACTCCCCGAACTCTACTGAGAATCTAACATTAGTTCCTAGTAGAGTGTGGGGAGTAGAATGAATCATCAGGCTAGCTTCGGTTAGCATAACTGCCCGGAAAGCAGGTGACCCGGGTTCGAGTCATGGCTGAGGTAGTAAGATTTTTTAAAATTATATTCCCTTCCATTTAATCGTTTAAAATATCTTCACTTTCGGAATGTCCTAATTCCCTGAAATTATGTGTATGTATTGAGTTCTTGTGGTAGAAACTAAATAATTTATTGAATATCTCAAACTGTAAAAGGCACATAACTTAAACTCGCTAATTCAGGCGAAACAGAATGGCCTTCCGAACCTCTAAGTTACGTACTTTAATATCTTCCTTTAAACTCTTCTTGGAAAAGTTTGTCACAATTTTAAGATTCGGTTGATTTATTAAGAAAATTTCTAATTTCAGAACAACAACTATTTTAAGTTGTCGGTTCATGGGGGACAGGTTGGTTTTTTAAAAATGTGTAACAGACCTTTAGTGCATAGACCTAACGATTAAGGTAAGTAACTTGAGAAAGCTTTGAAAATTTCTATCTCAATGTAATATAAATATATATTAGGTATCATAATAAAAGTCTATAAGGCCCAAGCTGTGTTGTCAAAAAATATTTTCCAGATTCCATTTAAAAAAATAAATTTTAATTATTAAGCCGGTGACAAAAATGAGCTTAAAATGTATGACCACATAGCTTTCTTCTAGGCTGCTAGATACATTAAAATTTTTTTTCCTTCAAAGGCATTTTTCGTTAAAACATTATACAACAGAAATGTTCCAAATTAAATTTACAGCCTTTTCGAAACTCGAATAACAACGAACATTATTAATAATAATTTATTAATTATAAGCTAGGCAGCATACGTAATATGTAGCTAACGGTAATATTCCCCCTCATCCCTACTAAACAGTCCAAAACCACCCTTTGCAATATTAACTTTTGATATTATTGTCTTTCTAGCTTTCAGGATAAGCTTTTCATTTACTCTTCTACGACGAAACACAGAACAATTCTGCTAAGTTTACACAGCTCCTGCGTGATAGACTTGTTCCTGAAAGTGAAGCCTCAACAAATGTTCTCTTTATGCAGCTGCATGAGTGTTCAAGAAATACTGCAATAGCATTAACTGCAGTATTCTTCGAGGACTCCAGCTGCTTTAGGGAGAACATATATCTCCGGTGGGGGATTAAGGGATATATATACGGCTAGGGGTGGGAGACAGGCAGTCAGAGAACGTCCGATAAGGGCAGAGAAGGAAGACATTAGTGTAGTTGATTAGAGAAGGTGATATTTGCCGTGGGATAAGCTAGTGGTTGGGAGCACGCGAAGGGGTGGCACGAGGGTGGGTTCAGCAAGTCTCAGCCTTCCCTGTGGTAGGGGTCCTAGGTAGGTTCCTAGGTTCCTCGAGGTATCGTGTCGTTTGATAAATCTGCAAATTTTGTTTTCGACTAACCTACTTCACACCCTTTCAAAACCGGTTTTGAGGGAAATGAATACTGAAAAATAAATAAAATAATGTTCAACTGGTCAGTATTGAATACACATGAAAATCAACCAACTACAACATGCAAGTCATTGCAAATCCTGTAAATTAGCGAAATCACAACATTTGGACTGACTGGGGTGTAACTCAACACTTAACCTCGCTACAGGCCTTAGGGAATTCATCGAAAGAAGGTGTGTGCTCAGCACACAGTTCTGGCTGTCTGGTTTTTTCCAGGAACACACCAATAATCCTCTGGGTCATAAAAAGATATGTGCAGAAAGAAAAACGAACTATGAGTGAGAGAGCCCAAAATTGCTTAAACTACAGCGGCCGTAAATTTCTTCAAATGCAAGGAAACTTAACAGAGAATTAATTTATTAAATAAAACTAATTTATATTAAATACTAAAATTCATTGTTTAAAAGTAGATTATTAACCAGCACATTACTAGATACAAAACATGTAGAAAGTAATTAATAAAAAAGTTTATAAAATAAAAATAAAGTTGAGATTTACTTGAAATTCTAAAATTGCTTTGGAAAATTTTTACAATTAATCGATGAAACTTCTATTTAAACATTTTGAAATAAAATTAAAAATTTATTATATCAATAGAATGTCAATCTAAAAATATTTTATAATCACCAAAAAAACCTTATTATTAAGAATTTAATTATTAGTGTTAGCCTCCATTTCAACCCTTCCTTCAGACTTTGGGTCATGGAGGGAGGGGCTATCTATAGGTTACCACCCCTTTCTAAACATCCATGGCTCAGGAGAAGCTTTTATTTATCGATAAAAGTTTACCCTGGGCGGGATTTGAACCCGTAGCATCAGAATTGGAAGACCCGAACGGGTCCCATGAATTACCCTGACGCCACTATTATTATCATTAAATCTATTGCTAAGAAAGCACATACTAACTCATATAACGAATCATAATGTAATTCTAAATGAACATTTTAAGTGATTTAATTTCTTAGTGGTACTTCATTCATCTGGATTGCTAGTTCCTAGGTACAAGTTGCTAACTATAAGTTGCTAGGTTTAACGTTGCTAGCTTTCTATGTTGCCGATACTATCCACATCCAGTACCGTTTCACCACCAAGTCTTCTTCCTCCACTCTACTTGAAGGATCTAGTTTAGAGATCCATAGTTTCTCTTGGCAGCCCTTGGCCTTGAGATCCCAATGGAATCCCACATATTGTTACATTGCATGGAGGTTTGCATCGTTTTTATACCAATTTCACCCGAGCGACAAATATAACGAAGCTGAGCTAAGAAGACTCCTGCCTTTGATTCTGCCATCTACATCTACCTCAGACTCTCCACTCGTGAAATACCAATTCTCACGTACTCCAGTATAAGTTCTTTGAGAGGGATTTTTCCTTGAGATGGGTAGGTTCTGCAGCGTATCCTGCTATGTTATTGGCTCTAATTGGCCAAGAGCACATAGTCGTCGGCGCAGGTCAAAAGATTTCCTAACTTTGTCCGCACTTCGTTGAGTGAGCAGAAAGATATCAATATTACAGCCCACATCTTCAAAACAAGAAGTTTTTTTTAGTATCCACCAAACATTGTACCGTTTCTGCTACTCTTTCAGTAGAAAAATTGCCTATAATGGCATTAAAAGATAAGCTTGTCTTACGCCTCGACTTGACAAAAAAAAATTATTCCGGATGCGTCTATAAAAGACATACGTACCTACATGAATTTTATGTTTTGAGGGAATTTAAAGGCACGGAGGTCTCTTTCTCTGGATCCCACACGCTGCCTCCCCCCCCCAACATTTGAATTTACTAAAGGCCTATAAGAACGGGAACTCTCCCACCAGCTCTAAAATTTCTCTCGGCGTGTTAATGAGGTCCAACCGGAAAACCCGAGAGTGGAAGCAATATTAATCTCTGCTAATCGCTTTTTCCTATAACGGCTGCATCCTGTTCAGAATGATTTTGGCGAATATTTCATCAGGAACAGGTGAACAGAAAGATTTTTTTCATAATTTTTTTAAAATATCCTTAATGACTTTTTAATGGATAAAAGTGGACTAATTTCAGTCTGAATAATATAATTTTTATTCTATACACGAATTACACGAGACGTTTCCAATCCATCCTGAGCAATCATTAGTCCTATAAAACCAAAAATATAAAATATATCCTATATATAAGTTCCATAAAATCTGTTAGACATGTTCTTAAAAGAGGGGAGGTTAGCCAAGGATTCTTGAGAACTGAAGAATTAAAAACAGATTTGTAAAAAAAAAGTTTTTTTTTTTCCATTTTTGTCAATGTTTTGGCCTTCATCAGGGAACATGGGGGTATTGGGGAGAGAGAGATTGTGAGGGACACCTGCTCTACGATAACTACATCACGACTGATCTCAATCATCTGATTGAACAGTCGTGACTTGAATCATCTGATCATTGATCTAGTACTGTAGAAAACTCTCCTTACAAAGCTCGACAGTCAACTAGTTACCTTCAAATTGTTCTTAATGAATGTATCAGACCCACAGGTATATACATATATACACCCATAAGCACCATTTTATAAATCATTCCTGGAAAATTAGTCATTAGTCACACTGATGAAGCATTGTACACCAATTGGTCCAGTAAGAATTAATGTTCATTTATTGAAATGTCATTATCTAGGATAACTTAAATATTAGATGAAATTAATCTAATTTAAGCAAATTAAAATAATTCTACTAAGAATAAATGATCTGGCAGACATATTTCATCAAGTATTCGGAAGGAAGTATATTGATGTTTTCTTCTTGATTCAAAAATTTGTCTGCCACGAAATTTATTCCTAATAGAATTATTTTAATTTGCATGAATTGGGCGCTCAGGATAAGAATATTTAAAAAAAAATAACATTAGTTACGACTGGACCAATAGGTGAATAATATTTCAAAATGGGACAACCAATAAATTATTCGAGAACAGTAAATAAAATGGTGCGTAATATGTGGGTAAAATATAGTTATTAAGATTATGTCTAAAAGATTTTATACTTAAAACATAAATATATATTGGTTACTGTAGGACTGGAGATGCTTCGGAATGAACCAAAACGTTTCTTGTAGTTTCANGACATTTAGTGAGTTTATATTATAAAATAAGAGGAAATACAGGCTGTAGATTTTTAATATTAGTCAAATTTAAATGTCCAGACAATCTTTTCCCCTTATATTTTTGTTGTGCTAATTATTTAATGATTCATTTAATATTTAATAAATTTTCAATCATACAATTCAGTGATTGATTGATGACATTCCCAACCCCGTTTCAAGGGGGGGAATTTATTCGTTGAACTTGTTCTCCTGACACTCCGATTCGAGATACAAAAATAAAAGTCACTCAAAATTGTACTTATGCGTGTGTACGAATAAATTTGTTATTCACTAATGTCTTACCAATTTTAGCGGGGGGAATTACCATTTCTGGTTATTTCTGATATTTCTATCAAGCACAGTTATAAAAACCTTTTCAATTTAGAGTCTTAATATTTTGCTCAGAGTAGTTACACTGACCAATGCTTTTTTAACTGGTAAAAAAAATATTTTAGGAGTTAGCTAATAAGAAAGAGGGTTTACTTGAATACTAAATTTTAATTTACTGGCGCGAATGCCAAATTTAGTTGGCTTTCTTAAAAAAATTCGACACGTCATTTTTAAAAGCTGGATTTATCATTGAGTGAAATTGTACGAATAGGAGTAGGGAACACCTGAAAGTCAAATGCTGAGGAATTCGTTTAGTTCACACATCCCCTGTGTGATGGACCTCATATTTTATAATAAATAATATATTATTATACTTACTTTTTTTTTTTTTTTTTTGTAATTCTGTTAAAACAATTTTATAAGTCATAATAAAACTATGGCCGTTAGATTGTGGAGAATTACGAAGACACACAAACACTTTTCTTTTTTTTTTTTATCTTTCCAGAGTCCTCTAAAGCATTAGACAATTACATTTATGTACTTCCTACTCTATTCAAAAAATTGTATGTATCGTTCTTTTTACCTCGGCACCCTATGTGATATAGATGGAACGAAGCAGCTCAGGCAGTACAGGATAAGTGACAAGAGAATTGCTTCAGAATCGATCGTGTCGAACACGGTGTTATCTTTTAAGCTTCATTTCCACGAGGCCTTTACAGCATGTGGATCTCCGACCGATTCTGCCTCAGCCTGCATCAAAACTACTTAGCTAATGAGCTAAATTCATCTCAAATGTTGTCAATAATGCAAATAACCATTATGTGCATAATATTATACCTAAACTACTTTTTGGTAGAGAAAAAACAATTTTTTTTTTAATTTAGTTTACTTGAAATGGAAAAATTTTTGGCACATTATTTTTCATGATAACAATGGATTAGTGATACCAATAGTGATACCTATGTTAGTAATACCAATGTGTTAGTGATACGAATGGTACAAATGTGAAACCAATGCCTAGTGATACCAAAGGGCAAGTGTTACCAATGTGATAGTGATACCAATGGTACTAATTACAATTTATAAGTAAATATAACAACTGAAAGTATNGGTCTTCGCTGGCTTCGTTGGCGAAATATATTGGCTCAATTGTTAATGCATTGTTTCCATTTCCAAAATTAAACTGTAATTTTTTTTTTTTTTTTTTTTTTGAAGTCTTGGAGAAGACTACTGTGATCACTTCTGTGATCACTCAGGGCAAGGACAAGTTTTTCACCTGTAAGAATGGCAAGGTGAGTGAGATTAGAATCAAGTACATTGCTGCAGTTCAGAGCCCTGAGGATAAGGCTCAATGAGTTATTATTGTATTTTTGAATATGATATTTTATTAAATAATTTTTGAGGATTATCCTGAATATTTTTTATAGGGTCTTTTCAATAAAGCGGAAAAATATTCCTTTTTTTTTTTTTTTTTTTTTTTTTTTTTAAATTTTGGGGAAGACTACTTTGGTCCCTTTTTTGTTCCCCCCGGGGAAGGACAAGTTTTTCACCTGTAAGTGTGTGTGTGTGTGTGTGTGTGTGTGTGTGTGTGTGTGTGTTGTTGTTGTTGTTGTTATTGTTGACATTACATTCATTGCTGACTCTCAAGAATACAAGAACAAGTTATCGAATAGTAAGCGGAAAAAAGCCTAACACTCCAATTCCCCTTTTCGCCGTAAAGGAGTGTTAGGCCGAGAATTCTCCTCATTCCTTATCTGCCATTCCGAAAGTTTTTGACATGTCGGAGACCCATTCCTTTCGCTCTTGAAGCCTATCGATATACCCGAGTTAGGAGTACCGTGTGTGTCCTCGATGTCTTCTGGGACATATTCCAGAGGATCTCTCAGGGGTCGACCACGATAATGTCGGGTTTCTAGGAGCTCAATCAGTGGAACAATACAGGTCCTGAACAAGATGTTTCATTCCGTATGATTGGAGATGGGGTATGTAATATGTTTATTATTTTATCATATAAATTGCACTATACTAAGAATTGTATATTCAAATAAATTTACTTTATTATTATTAGATAATTTTAGTTGGGGTTAGGTCAAGGGAGATCCAAAAAACACAAATTTTAAAAAGTGTATTTTTTTAAAGATTATCTGCCAACGTTTCGGCTTACATTGTAAGCCATCTTCCGGGCTGTAGAATTACGTCATGGGATTATGTAAATTATTATTATACAATTAATGAGAGGGAATAGAATAAATCTTCTGCTTGCCGGGCCAGAATGTTTCCATTACATCACCGGGACGAGCTAGATAACTTATTAAATTCCCACCGCAGTATGAATATTTATAAAGAAAAATTAAAAAAGTAAACAACGATAGTCAATAAATAGCTAGACAATGTCAGCTCCTTCGCTTTTAAGACGATGTATTGGTCGTTCTCGTGGGTTAGGCTCTCGCTATTGTGGTGGGAATTTAATACGTTATCTAGCTCGTCCCGGTGGTGTAATGTTTTAGCATATCGGCCCGGATAACAGGAGATCCAGGTTCGAGTCCTGGCTGGGACAGATTGATATTTTTTAATTCTATTCCCTTTCATTAATTGTTTAACATTTACGTGGGATACAAATATTATCATTATTATTATTATTATTATTATTCCATATGCAATCTCTCTTTGTTTTTCCAGCCGTTTTTCGTAGGAACCCCGTTAGAGATTAATTGATCCTGAATCTCTATCTGTCAGTCAAGCTCCGTAGCGTATGTGAATTTCCGTGTGTGGGGCAAAAACCTTCACATTCATGCAATGGACAGGAGCTGGAAACAGTGATATAATTAAAAGGGCTCATCCCCACTTACTCCTAAAGATACCATCACAGAATGTGCGGAATGATAAAGGTAGGAAAGGAAGTGAAATTGCACGTTTTCAAAGCCGTGCACCTCCCGGTGTCCGAGTCTGTTGGCCTTATGGTAATTATAAGTATAATAATATATATATATACATATATAAAAATATGTATTTGCTCTTGGCGAATGTATATTTCATATCGAACGGACGTTTAAAGATGTGAAAACTTAAATGTATCAGGTGTCTATACACAACAGCACTTTCTTGATTACTTACCCTTCTTACATCAATATAACATGCTTAATTTCCTTGAATTATGTTGATTTTTATTAAATACATTGACTTCTCTAAAAACCGGAGAGGCGATAACGCCCGAAAAAATTTTGTTTAATAAAAAAAAAAGAGATAAAAAAAGGCCTGGCTTTTATACATATTCTCGAAAATGCAAAGATTACAGTTCCGATACTGAATACTTCTCGCTTATCCTGCAATGACTACTTATCAATTTTATTTTAATTTTTTTTTCTGGAACTAAAATATTTAAAACCTCATTATTAAATATTTAAATGTAACAAACCACATTGCTTTTAGTTACAGCATTTTTATGTAATAATAATAATAATGAATTATATCATAAATTTTTATTATCAGCCAGAGAATTAATAATAAGTTTAAATATGTCTGGTATTTGAAAGTAAGTGGATGTGTGTATATATATACGTCTGTTTTTCAGTGAAGGGGATTAAACTGTTAAATAATTTAATGGTTTAAAATATAAGTAAGCCTAAATGTGACTATTAAAAATGACGTAACGCAGTGGCTGCGTGACCTAAGCAGAATCCCAATTTTTAATTTAAAAACGACATAGATAAGAGTAAAAGACTACTTTGATAAAACAAGTCTGCTGAAGTGAATGAAAATAAAAATAAGCTGAGGGTGGCTCTAGATTGTCTGGGAGGAAACAATTGGGGAAATTCGTATTTAAATACTGCAATATCTTCTTTAGCATTCGTTAAAAGAAATCAATTCAGTCTTTTTTATTTTCCAAAAAATCCGGAACCTAAAGAGTGAGATAAGCTATCAGGAAATCGAAACATTAGGACATATTAGTTGAGAATTTTGGACGGAGTTTAGTCAAGTTTGAACCAATAAAAAATACATTTTTTTTAAATGGATATTTTTTTATCTGCCGATGTTTCGTCCTTGACCAAACTCCAACAAAAATTCTCAACTAATAATCTTCACGGTCAAAAACTCTCCATTAGAACATATTATGGCATATAAATTTTAAATACAATGTTGCATCCACTCCAATACCGAGAATACGCTCAGAGTACACTGGAATACGCGAATACGCTTAGATAACAGAAATTGTTTTGTTTTCATACCTTTTTATCATCAACTTTTTTTTTTTTTTTTTTTATCAAACTTAATAATTTCGTAATGGCTTTTTCAAAGGACACTCGTAAAAACTCGAACTCTACAATCAGACATCAGCTACATAAAGAAACAAAAGAAAATCTGATGTTTTTCCATTACATGAAAAGCTTGAAAATTTGAACATATTTAAGAAAAACTCAAAATATGATCGTCAGACTTTACTGCTGTTTGGATTTTGTTTATTACATAACTAAATTTATGTTTTTCTAGTTACCTGTTTATTTTTTATCTTCCATATAACCTAATAGGATCATGGTGTGTGAGAGAGAGAGAGAGAAAAAGAAAGAGAGAGATACTATTTAAAGTCACTATGAAGCTTTTGTTTTTGATAAAATATTGTTCAGGGCGGGACTCGAACCCGCCTGACTTAGGAGTACCGAAATGATGCCCTTAGTTAAATCGGCACCCCTATGCCTAAGTCGTTTATGAAACAATTAATTAGCTAATATGAAAAATTCTTTAGATCCGAAATCGCTATATTAAAAAAAAATGTCCCTTACTTACGATTCCAATAGAATAGAGTGTTTTCAATAGACTTACCTGAAATTAGACAGAATTTATTTAATAAGATAAAAAAATATTCAGACATAATATAAAATAATTTAGATTTTTAAATGTGTAATATATGTACAAATCCAGAATGCATAACTTATATAATACTCAAAAGTATCAAATGGTGAAAAAAAAAGAAAGTGTTACAAATAAAATTTAATTTATTTACACAAAGGCAGTGCCTACCATTTAACAAAAGAATAGTAAAATTTCTGCTATAAAAGTTGGCATGAGTACTTTCAAAGAAAAATATCGATATCATTGGTTATTAAAAATTTAATCAAATATTTAAAATATTTATCTGATACTAAATTAACTTATTTACTTTTATATTTTTTTTTTTTTTACAAGAAAATACAAAAATAGGAAATTAATAGTCTTCAATAAGTACTACTACACATCTACATAAATTCACTATTCTCAAATATTAATAATGTGTTAAAAAATAATAACTCGAAAAATAAAACAAGCCTAAGAACAACAAAGGCATGAAGTGGTATTTAGGCTTAGGTGAGAAATATGCAAAATGTACAATTTTCTTCAAAATGAGACTCATTTAATTGTTTGACAATATTTAGATATTTCGACACACTTTCTACGCCATCTTGAGCGCTGTGTCTAGAATTACAATGTCCTGAGATGAGATAAGAAAGAGAAAAGCTGATAACACTGAGGAACACATTTTTTGTTGAGTTAGATCTGACACTTGTTTTTTCACTAATTCTTCGGAGAATAACCTCAGATTTTGTCTATCACGTCAACATTTTAAACTACAGGATATCCTCAGAAATCATAAAAAACATGCATTTGAAGGAATACAAAGTAAACACGTACCAAATATACAGTTTACAAAACATTTAATGTAAGTTAAATCGAGTTCATACATATGAAATTGTTTAATTAATGAACAGTACTTAAAAATTAAGAAAAAAATTTGTGTTTGTAGCTTTTTCTGGAGTGTTTAGTTTGTGTATATTCGTGCTTGATGCTCCAACAATAGTCAGCCATCATATGTTCGTCCCATCTACCTTGATACCTTGCTTCCATGACCCTCATCGTTGGAGTCGCTTTTATCTGCATCATATTCGTATTTCACTTCTTCCGAAGAGGGAAATATATTGAAAACTGGCACGGGTACTTCGGCTGAATGAGGTACTGGGCGTATAGCTGACGGTAAACTAGGATACTCTATTTTACATTTGTTTTTCTTGTTATATTCCGATATTTTCACTATACAAAAGTAACAATCACTTGAAAGATCTTTGGGCTCGCGCCAAATCATAGGTATAACAAATGGAAGCTTAGCACGTGTTCCCTTGGTCAACATCCGTAAACCCTCAACACACTGTTTACACACTGAAGTGAAACTTGTTGATCAAGATAAAGCATGGGCACCTCATAACCATATAACCTCATAACCATAAAATAGGCAAAATATGCTTGTCAGACAAGTGTACTGATGTTTGTCCTTTGACTGGGAATGGTAAAACTGCCACATATATACCAAAACGAATCGGGGCTGTTTTCGCACTTTAGACGTGTAGGAGCAGAGGTAGCCATAAGGAAACGTTTCAGTTCATGTACACTACCGTAACATAATACTAAATACTGCTTACAGACACATAACGTTTCACTACAGTATAACAGACGTAACTAAACAGGCAGGTCTAGACCAGCATACGCCCCACCCACATAGAAACTGAACGTGAGGGTATA
The DNA here is from genome assembly GCA_000696205.2 of Oncopeltus fasciatus. NCBI lineage: Eukaryota > Metazoa > Arthropoda > Insecta > Hemiptera > Lygaeidae > Oncopeltus > Oncopeltus fasciatus. The sequence continues at coordinate 206,586 of KZ808104.1, read as the reverse complement.
GAAGAAAACTAAAAACAGTTTTGGAACCAGCATACTTAATTCTATAGAAAACAGCTAAAAAATCTAACTCGACAGAAAGTTTCAAACTGTTCCCCAGTGTAATTAAAACAGATAGAAATTGACAATAAAATATATTAATGAGTGAGTAAAATAATACATATGAAATCCACCACACTTATATACAGTCTAATATACCTATAGATTTAGTCTCCTCAAATTCTAATATTCTTTCACATACTCATTTACTTAATTAGTCATATTTTATATTAAAATATAAATTTGCATTTGTTTTAATTACAGGCTATTCTATTTCTTAGCTCTTCTCGTGAAACTGTAACGTACTGACTAGCCCTGAAGAGAGCTAACAGTACAAACCAAAACGCCTGCAAATAATTAATGTCTGACAAGCATGAGGTGCGTTAACAAAGCGAATTATATAGTATTGCACTTAATGAATATTTGTACTTGAACTTTTTAGGTCGTGTAATCCTCCATTCTTAAATAATATCAAGAAAAAAGACTAAACAATTGAGTTTCCTTAATAAATGAAATAAACATTATGCATGGTGCAGCCGAAAGATTCTTAGTATTTCGGTAATACCCCACTTATATTTTTTACAATAATAAATTCAGCTTTTCATTCTAAATTTAAAAGTTACAAGCGAAATTTAATATTAAAAAAAATAATATAACTTCTAAACTATTCATTTGAGTAAAAAACCAGTCTTTTTTTTTTTTTTTAGTGGCTATTCAACCTTTGGTCATTAACGCCAGGGAGATATTATTAGAAGCGGGAAGATATTTTCAAGAAGAAGAATTTCTTAGCAATAGGTCATGTTGAGTTGCAATATATTGTTAATGCGAATAGTTATGAGAATGAACAAAACCAATCTTTATTGAGTTTCATTTATATTCGAAACTATGTTTTACTCCCTCTACATAGAAAACACGTTTTTTTTTTTACCAGCACTTGACAGGATTTCGGGTAATCACTAACACCTATTCAAAAGGTTTTGCTCGAAAAAAAACTTATTGTTTTATTTTGCATTCAACAGCTACACTCCGAATTCCACAAAAAAAATTGAAAACTGTGGCCTACAGCGCGTTGACACACACACACATATAGTATAGATTTAAATAGATATATATATATACGATATATATCGTAGAGATGATCATTTTTGGTGTCAAATTGTTAGAATTGGAGAAAATTTAGAAATAATTTTGAAAATAATTTTTAATGAGAGTGACAAGAAAATTATCATTTTTTAAATCTATACTTTGACCGAACCCCTAAAATTATCTCCACAGTAAGTAACAAGTAACCCAAGAAGTTAGTAAACAACTTCTCCATCTTTGAAAAATAAGTACTATCTGGAAACTTTACAAAACATTTGAAGTTTAATATCACTAAATGATGTCCGAAGACGGCAAATTTTGGAGCTGCCGATGTGAAACACAAGCATAAAACAGTTGCAGAAGGAACAGCGATTGAATATCTGTGAAAAGAGGTATATTCAGTGGAGTGACATATGCCTATATGTTCTCGAATGGTTAGAGTACAGTCAGTCCATTGTCTGACTGCTGGAATCTTATATTAACATACAACCTCCTAAAAGGTCCCACTAACTACTTGGAATTAAAATTACCAAAAGAACTAACTAGAAGTTGATGGTCTTCGCTGGCTTCGTTGGCGAAATATATTGGCTCAATTGTTAATGCATTGTTTCCATTTCCAAAATTAAACTGTAATTTTTTTTTTTTTTTTTTTTTTTTTTTTTTTTGACCACTTGAAGTGGTCTCAAGAGTTCATAATTCCGCAATAAAAGTATTAAATCTCTCTAGAGAAAAATATCTAAAGAGTTCAAGTATGCTTTCACGTTCTCCAGAAATATTTATCTTCTTCCGGATTTGATCGTGCAGATCCTGCTGTGAGCCCATTTTCCATTCAGCCCTGAAGAAGCCATCACAGGATGTACAAAAGCCCGGAAAAAAACACATATTCGAATTTATGTGTATACCTTAAGAGTTGTTGTATATAGAGTATTTTTCCAAATCATGATGACCTATATTGTCTTTAGCAGTTAACAGAATACATTAAATGTTTACAATTTTTCTATCTCTATTGAAGATATTATTTTTAGCGATTGGTCTGGAGTTGGGAATGTGAATGCCAGTTCCCGCAGAGAATCCCGACCTGGAGGTTGAAGCCACAGGCTTTCGGGAATATTGGAAGTGCATATTGCTTTCCTCCTGTCGAGAGAAATCGTCACAGCTGTCGGATTTTTAACGTCGTCCGATCCTCTATATGTACCACGAACACACATAACTTATGTTGATACAGTTCATATACATGTATTATATCTGAGGAATTATTAGAGAATTGACCAAGTAAAGGTGACTGACACACTAATAATAATCGAGTTTTGAATACTCTAAAACATATAAATGTAACTAATCAAGATGATAATTGTGGTAATGTAATTCCACATTTCATTATTTATTTGAATCGTACAGGGCTACCTCCCCATAATATACTCTTCCCTAATGTCATTATTTTTAACGTATTGTTAAAAATTATTTACTTATTTTAAAAATTATATAACAAAAATTTGAAAATTTCATATTATGCATATGTGTCCTGTAGGAAGAATTGAAGGAACATTGAAAAATGATCAAAATCACTATTTAAATCGTACAGGGAACTAGAAAAAAAAAAAAAAAAAAAAAAAAAAAAAAAAAAAAAAAAAAAAAAAAAAAAAAA
>KZ808104.1:184961-195276 GCA_000696205.2 Oncopeltus fasciatus | reverse complement strand
ATATATATATACAAAAAATCACAAGCTAAGCGAATTATTTTCATTTAGTGATCTAAAGTTCTTTTATAATCCGTCTATCACAAATGGAATTACTGGAATTTGTGGTGGCTCGATTAACTGAAGTCCGATGAATTACATTCTTAAATATCTTCCTATCTTTTTATGATTATGATCCAATTATGATTGTATATTCCATTATATTTTTGTTTCTTGCTTAAAAACGACATTTCATATTTTCTTATAAATAATTAAAAACTGAACTTGCAGAACATGGAGATATAGACATCCACATGCACAAATGCTTCCACCGGATAGGAGCACGGCCACTCACTGAGAAACCTCTTGCAGATAGTTCGATGTCCAACCCAGATGTGATCTGACAAACTCTAACCTTCTTATGAGCTGCGGTGGTCAGAAGTGGGTTTTTGGCACTCGTATCCTTTCTGAAGACGGCTTCTAACCAGTCTAGAGGAAATCACAGCTTCCCTGACTCTTTGGACTAGGTTTATTAACCTATGTTTCCGGTGAAATCTAGATTCCTAGTTCTAAAAGAGGTCATCTGCAAGGCCATGGGACCTTGGTCAAACCTGCATTTTCCTTCTTTAATAGAGTCCCTCAGTGGCTATAAGAAGATGTTTCTTGCTAGGATTCGGTGGCTCAGTAGGTTTGAACCTAAAGTCATGTGAGGCATCCGATCTTACCGCCGGACTAAGAAAGGCCATATAGACTCAAGTTCGTGCCCGTAAAACTGGAAGGTATTGCGTTTTAGTGTTTCATTGCGCCGTGCAGTATTTAAATGGATTTCACTATGGAATCGTTTTCGAAATAAGCACTATGGATATTTTTCATTTTTAACGCACATATTATCAAAAAAGTTAATAGCGTTCTAACAGTAAACTGTCTAAGAAAGTCGCTTGTATATTAAATATACAGATTGCTCCATAACTTCACTACTGTACATTCTGAAGTGATATAGATCCCTGTTCAGGTCACCAGGACCAATGGTTTTACTAAAGGGGAATAAAAATTAAATTAATTCTTAACTTCAATTTAATGCGATTGGAATAAAATGACAGAAAAATGTCAGATCAAATAAGGCTAGGCGTACTCAAAAACGCAACAGAAACCCATTACAAACAGACGCACAGAACAACAAATACTAACTGTGCACTATGAGAATTGAACCTTTGTATCTGGAATCCACGGTACAAACATCCGCCAAAACATGATCTGAATTATTCCAGAAGCTTAACAGCTTAGAAAGTGTATACATTTTTCTCAAAATTAAACACTTAATATTCGATTATAGAAGAGGCCAATTTTCATAGAGTCGCAAAATACAATATATATATATATATATACTTAAAGTTCTGCTTAGAGAGAGAGAGGGAGAGAGAAAGAGAGAGAGAGAGGGATTGTGAGTGGGGGGAGAGGCTCTAAGAAGGGGGGGGGGGAAGATCGAGAGAGTGCATGCCAAGGGAAGAGCAAAGAGAAATGAGTGATTAATAGATCTAATTTTTACCAGCCAAAAGATGTAATTTATCTTTCCTTGCGGTAAGCCTAAAGCTTACATAAACTGCTTGAAAAAATATTTTAGTATGATTAACATCTCCCTCACAAAGAACAATCATTAAAAATCATGGACTTTTTTTTTAAATACTCATGAATTTCTGATAAAATTTGGGATGGGTAAAACACCAGAAGGAATGGGAGTACTTTAATTTTTGCGTATTTCATGTATGTATAATACAAATTTTTATCTCAGATTTATTTTACTTTCAATCTATGAAATCAGATAAAATAAAATTCATTGTAAACAAAAGTTAAATTTCTACGAATAAAATGTCTTATATTTGCTTGATTAATGTAAATAAGATAAATAAAAAATTTTATTTAGTTATTTACAGGAAAAAACAGCAGCCTGGTGACGCTTTCTCACATATACTCTTTTATTTATTTATATATTTTTTTCATAATTTCATTTTATGCCACCACTGATGGAACCGTGTGTTTCCAATGTGGTTATCGATATATAGATATAAATAAATAAAATTTTATGAACATAAGCAACGAATATGTGACACAAACGACTAATAGGACCAAGTTGCGCGCCCGTGTATGAGTATATTGAAACTTGTCGTAAATGTTCTTAAGTAAAGACCTTCATTACCACTAAATGATCAAATTCAATAAAAGTTCTGAAAAAAATTTATTCGCAAATACTTAATTTGGTGTCGTTATTTTAAATCGCTGGTACTAAAAATCGAACCAATGAGGGCTATATTGATATCTGACATGAATAAATAACTATTTTTTCGGAACAATACAGAAATATTAATTTTTTCAGGGCGATAAGAGATAAATATGTATATTTTTTTTTTTATTTGCATCCGATTTTACGGTTCATATACGGTAAACCCCTCAGTATCCCTACGAGCACTACACTGAAGAGAGAACCCCATCTTTAACACTCTGTAGTGCCTGAAGATGGTGTATTGACACCAAAACTGGTAATAAAATAATTTGAAACGGGAAAGACTATATCTCTCTTCCGTCCCTTAAGAAATTAATAAATATTTTTAGAGATAGATGGTTGACAGTCAAACTTTATGAGAAGGGATTGGTCGCGGATTTGGTCAAGGAGTCATGATTTAGTTATCCTTGAACAGAAACTCTCTTCCTTTATCGCACTCAATGCCCTGAAGAAGACCTGAAATTTAGGCCAAAACGTTGGCTAAAATAAAAAATTTTTGGTTAACTAATCACAAATACTTCAAATGACAAGACCAAATCCCGAAGTAATACTTCCTCATAAATAAATGTTTGTTTATTAATACAAGCATGGAAGGGGGGGGGGGGGGGGCAGAGAGGTTGGGACGTCTGGCAACGGATATTCTGTAATGTCGGTGGCAGCGATCCAACTTTCCCGGGCAATTTCACCTATCCTCTGCAGAACATGTGGTCGTAGACTTCATTCATTAACTTTTAGAATAAAGCTTTAGAAAGAAAATTTTCTGATGCTTTGATTCGAAATATTTTCCATTATTCCACAACTAATTGCTAAATTAACTAGATTCTCTCTATAAAAAAATAAAAAAATAAATAAAAATGAAGAATAAAATTCTTCATATTCTTCGTATTATGTACGAAATAGACTTTCTTTACAAGAATTTACAAACATGTATGGAAAAGCGGTAACACGTTTCTCAGGATACATTTAACACAATTAATGTGTAGTGGATTACATAATCAGTGAAAACACATAGAATTCTAAGGTACAATATGAACTACCATTAAAAAAATCCTGACATTTTTAGATAACTTCCAATTTCCCAACTAATTCTCCGCTTATACAAAAATTCTTAGGCATCATTTATATTGGGTTAGAAAAGAAATCTGTGTATTCCAGCATTTTTTTTTTTTTTTTTTTTTTTTACCTTCTACGTACTAATCCCGGAGATAGGGACTACACTAAAGAAAGGATTCTTTTGTAAACATCCACAGCACTGGGTGAGCTTGAGAGGTCCAAACTTATCTTGGCCAAGCCAACACTCTACATGCAGGTTTACTTTAAATAAATACTTCCGAGTGTTCCTGAAATTATATACTCTTGTTAACTTCTTATTAACCAATACTCATTTGAATCAAAATTTTAGTTATATTTTCAATAGCTAAATTGATGTGAAATGGTCTAGGCCGAAATACTGTTAAAAAATAAAATGTTAGCCAATTAAATGCAAGGGAATAGATTAAAAAATCTAACTGTCTCAGCCAGGGCTCGAACCAGCCATTTAACGCGCTTGCTCGGATAGCAGGAGTCCAGGTTCGAGCCCAGGCTGAGACAGTTAGATTTTTAATCTATTCCCTAATATTTAATTGTTTAAAATTTACGTAGGATAAAATACCACAATAAGAATAATATTTATAAAATGTTAGCCTGTTTTTGGAGACCTTTAGCTTTAATAAATAATTAAATTATATTTTTATACCGAATATACTAAAACTGTCATACCTTCCGTTGTCCGTCTTCATTGGTTTCTGCAAACGATCTGTTGGCGAGCGCTTTCGGACATTGTCCAACAAGTTTCAATAGTGCTCGCCAACAGATGGTTTGCGGAAACCAATGAAGACGGACAATGGAAGGTATGACAGTTCTATATTCATTGGTGGTAGAAATAACCTTTTAGATTATTTAATATAATAAAACTTTATTATAAAAGACGATGATTTTAACACATTTTTTGGGCCTTAAGGAGAACTTATAGTTATCAATCGTAAAATAAGTTTAAGTCTTCACTCTTCCTCTAGCAGCTACAATTACCCACTGAACGACGCTATATCAGACTTACAACGCCGAAAGCCAGAGGAGCCGGAATTCGGACCGGAAGAGCAGCAGATCCTCTTGGAGTGGGGGCAGATAACGCCCCCCCCCCCCTTCAGCTCAAGGGCCAGGGTCTCGGAGGGGTTAACGGCTCGTACGGGATCGGAGGTCCTCAGCCCTAAGCGCTGGAATGTCTGCACTCTATGTATCCCCCGTCCCTCAGATAACTGCAGCACATGGCCCGTGCGCAGTAATGGGGTGTGCGTGAGTAATGCGTATCTACGCGAGTCTCTAGACCGCAACAAGTCTAAAAGCATGCAACAACACGGTGTAATTCACTAATATGAGGGGTAGGAAAATAAATACTTAGATTGTTCAGATAAACAAATTTAAAAAATTTCAGAAAGTTAATTCCTCAACATTTTATTTGAAGAATATTTCTATTTCAGCATTCCATGCCTTAAAAAATCCCACTCAAAATATTGATATTCTTCTAAAAACCCTATAAACTAAGATTTCCCATATTTTATTAAGGTGAGGATAAATGTAAATAAACTGAGTAATGAAAAAGAACAAAGAATATAAATGTTCACGTGGGCAAGTCTAAAAAATTTGTGTGTGTGTCTGTGTGGGTGTGCTTTCGCACATCACGTGATGGCTTCCATAGGGCTAAATGGAGAATGAGCCAGCATTAAGGTGGAAACAGCATCACCAAAGGCCTATATCACCAAACGCCCTTCCCCCTTCCATTCCCTTTTGGACTCTCTCTGTGTTAGCCTCCCTTTCGCACATCACGTGATGGCTTCCATAGGGCTGAAGGGAGAATGAGCCAGCATTAAGGTGGAAACAGCCTCACCAAAGGCCTATATCACCAATCGCCCTTCCCCCTTCCATTCCCTTTTGGACTCTCTCTGTGTTAGCCTCCCTTTCAACGACTCAGGGCCATGGAGGGAGGGACTGTCTACATGTTGCCTCCCCATTCTAAACATACATGGCTCCAGGACAAGCTTCTATTTATCGATGACAGCTGGCCCTGAGCGGGATTCGAACCCGCAATGTCAGTATTGCCAGATATGTGTTTATTACCATAGAGGTAAAATGTCTGTCTCCAATTAGCCATCATTGTTTATACTCCAGGAGCAGCCAATGTTCTTTTCAGCTCCTTTCCCCACTTCTATCGAGTGAATAACAATAAAATAGAGTCAAACTCAGACTGTTTGGTGGGTGGAGGGGGGGGGGCAGAAAGAGTTATGATCGGCAACAACAAATCACCAACCAATCAGTATGTGCATACCAGTATTAACCACAATCAATATATAGTAAAACCTACTCATCCATCATAGCATATACCCCTTTCCAAGGCGGGCTGCGAAGAATTTATAATTTATTTATACGATTAATATAAAACTAAAACTATTTATGTTTATTTCTTACATCTCATAATTCTAAGTTCCATATCCATCCTTTACATTTTCTCTGAGCTATCGTATGAGCGGAAATCCCACATAAAGAAGCCGATTATCTTAGCAGTAATAGGTTATGTCTCGGAGAAGAGAGTAAGACAAACCTCGTGGGTGAGGGGGAGGGGGGAAAGGATTAAATGTTAGTTTATTTTATAAATGCAGCTTTTATCGTGTGCTTTTTGTCAAATTTTCTAGAACATAAATGATTCTGTCTCAAAACTTTCTTCTTTTTTTTTATAACAGTAGTAATAAAGAAGATATTGAGGATTAATTAATATGGTCTCCCAGTAAATACCTCACCTCCTCAACTAATTTAAGCTGTTAACAAAATTAGTACCCCTTTCGCTTAGTGTTTAAATGGAAAAAGCCAAATTTCGTTGCAAAAAACTAATACAGAGTCCAGTGAAATTATGACAAGCCCATATTCACCCACACATACATGCGCGCACGTTCGTAAAATGTTAATACTAAATTTAGTTTAGGGAGTAGGGGGGGGGGGTTTACAGGAAGACCACAATTTAAAATTTTAATCTTCCGTTATTATCATTTACAGATCTTTTATCGAGAAATTTTAACTGAATCAGTATGTGATAAGAGTAACTTATAAATAAAATCCCTCCTGAGAAAGATGGGATACTTATGTGGGACGCAGACCCAATACAAATTAAGACGTACAGACCAGACATCTGCTGAATCTAAAGAAGGACTGCCCCGAGCACCCTTCAGCTACCCTTGGGTCACTAAGGGTAGCTACCCTCGCATCCCCCCCCCCCCTATGTAAGTATGAGGGAGACGGAAAATCTAGAAGACCACCACTGGTCGAGTTGGAAGAGTTATTTTTCAACCTTGCTCAGACAGTAGTTCTGTATTTCATTAACCTTTATTTATTTACACACATACATATATGTAAACATTTGTGGAGGAAAGAGTGTAGTGAACGTACAAAAAAAAAAAAAATAGCCCCAGTCTATCTTCACTTCTCACTGATGAAGGGCCAGAAATCTCCCCGAAATTTTACTCGTTGTTTTTCTTTTGTGTGTGTTTACTACAATCATTATCCAGAACACTACCTGTTCTTATTTATTATACATATCGTAGCCGCGAGTGTTTTATTTTACAGAGAGAGTGAAAGAGAGAGAGATAGGGGGAAGGAGGGGAGGGTCATAGTTTGGTGTGCAGTAATTAGAAAAATATGTTTCAAATAATCTGCTATGAGCACTGACTGTTTGAAATTCGCTTTATCACACCCAAACTAGCAACTGATGGTTGATACGATACATATTATGAATGTCGTCAAGGGGAATCTGCTAAGCGGGATCATTAAGAAATATTGCAGACGGAGAGAACACGAAAAAGGCATTACCTTGGAGTTCGTACAAGTGTCTGTAACCTTATTTACATAAGTCGATATATAAACAACCATTAAGATCCGTTATGTCAGGGGAAACCTTGCCGCCCGCTCTAGGGTTTCCGAGCTGCTCCCAACAAAAGACATAATGAGAATACATTGAATTCAAGCGTAATTTTATGTAAGCGCGGCGACAAAGGGAGATCCCGCGTCACTCTTTCTTCTCCACCTCTCTTTTGAGAGTTTCTCCGCCTTTATATTCCACTTCGAAACAATAGCTTTTCTTCCGCCATTTCTATGGCTCGTCTCATTTCTCTTACATATTTGTACAATTTCTCACGTGGATTGTGGATAGCTCGCCATTTCTTCAAATAACTGTTCTCTTTCTATCCCACTTAAGGAGCTAAGAAAATGATATTCTATGACATACTTTCGACTAATTACTTCGAGCTTTTTCCTCCGAATGAATTCCGAAGACAATTAACTATTGATGATGTATTCATTTCAGTTTTTATAACTAAAAAAATCCAATCCTTGGTTGGTAAAGTGTTTACTCTTAAATCTGGCTTGATTTACTAATGATTTTTTTAAGGGTCCATAAGCTGTATTTTTAGTAAAAAACAAGAAAACGTGTTACATAACTTTTTTTTTTAAATCTCCAGTTGATTTAATTAGAGTCATAGATAAGGAAGTCAACTTTTTCTACACGAGGGTGGCTTGACATGAATCTGCAGCACAAGGTATGAATGACCCAAAAGGAACCATTATTCAAGATAATTAGACTCATTCTTCAAGAGAGAAAAGCTTCAAGTGAGCTTATGACAAACTGAGAATTCGTGCCTGAGTCCGCCATTTTATTTTCCAAGATCAGCTGATGCAATGCCTCCTATCTCCTTCTGTTGTTCGTTCCATTATATGTAAATTAATTTAACTAAATAACATATTCGGGAAATATTTATTTTTAATATATATTCGGGAATTATTTATTTTTAAATAAATAAACCAGTTAAAAATTTTGCTTTAAATGAATGAAAATATAAAGAGTAATTAATTATATTACAGAGTAGGCTAGAATGACTCGTTAGTGAATGTAAATTGATATTTCTTGAGCCAGTTATAAACACAAATGTATTTTCTTATTTTATTTCGTTATAATCGGCTTGTTACTTCGTTTGAAGAAACAGTGGTAGTTTGAAGGTATATATGAGTTTTAAGACGAGTACTTTAAGACGAGTAATAACTCAGGCTCTACTCTAGGTGAAAACAAAGCATCAATTTGATGAATTTTGTTAAAGTAATGAATCAAGTTAGACTTATTAGTAAATTAGAGTTAAAATAAAAATAAACAAAAACTGACAAAAGTGTTGAGGTACAACAGGTATAATAGAGGGCGTATAGGCCGGGTATGGTATGAAAGCATTAGTAGGGCAGAGCGAGGTGGGGGGGAGAGCTGGCGTAACTATATTTATAGCACTAGGCCGGACCACGCAACGTCATCGCTGTCACCCTCAGCGCTCGATACGTACACTACGCCAGCAGCAGTCTCCGAGGGAATGCGTAGGCATGTGTACTTGCCCTCTAAGGGCTCGCATACTCCCACCCCCATCCCTTAAAGCGAGCCCTCAGCAACATGTGCAGTACACACTGCTTCATTTCCTCAGCTCACTGCTAAAACACTAACATGTACATACATACCGCCCTCAGCACACACTGATTATGGCCTTGCAACATGCACCCTTGGTATTAACCCTCCATGCTCTCAGAGGCATTATTATTAAAGGTTAACTAACTAGGGCAAATTGCTAAATTAGAGAGAGCCCGAATCTCCTACGAACGCGTTGAAGTAAAGGAGATTCCGATCCGAGAAGTTGGTGTTAGATTGCTGACGAAGTGAACTCCATTCCAGGACTATCTGAGACATCGTAAGTCATTTCTCGCCTGAATGTGCTCGATTTCTGCAGAGAATTACTTACATAAATATATCGTATGGCCCCACGGTTTTAGGAGGTTTCTCTAAAGGAAATATCACTGTTTATGATAACATTCAGAACACCTTTTCAAAAACCACTTGAACAAGTTTTGATTATATAATTTGATGTTATTTTGATTCTAATAGATAATCTGTTATACTACGAAATAGTCTTATAATTAATAATATAATCTCAAGAAATCAGTTTGTTCTTGCGTAAGTAATCTACTTTAATAATACTCGCTAAATTTAACATTAATGTTATTCTTCTAGCACATGACAGTAAGGTAATCAGGCTATTCGCGTTGAGGATATGATACGACGTTTTTTGTTTTTTTTCTCCCCGATTTTACTTCTGCAATTCTCAAAACAAAGAAAATAAATTCGATATTCTGAAGAAGGAGAACCCAGGGTTTGGAACAATAGATATATTAAAAATCCTAATATCCCCCAATTATTACTGTTGTGAAAAAGTTCTAAGTCACGCAAAGAAAAACGTGACTGATAATATAAGAATGTAACTAGAAGGTTGGGCAGGCCTAATTTACGCAAGTATCATTCTTATATATCTATTATTAATAATTTATAAATATATATTAATTAATGCTATATATAATATAATATTAATTAATATTAACAATGTTATATAGTTTCAAATAAGGAGTTGGGAGGGAATTAAAAAATCTATTTCAACTACAAGTTATTGTTGCGACAAATATTATGGAATATTATGAAAATGTAGATTTGTCACTTTGGGTCCTATGAAATTCTTACATAAAACTCATATCTGGAAGATAATTAAGAACTTAATTACTAGGGTTGAGCGCCACTTCTTTTAACTCCGGAAAGTTTAAAGCAAGCCTTAGCGAACTTTCCTTCCTTCCCACCAAATTTCCTTTTGTATTTACCATTTCATCTTCCGGGTTGGACCGAGTCAAATTGTTCTTATTTGCCGAGCTTTCGCACATCATGTGATGGCTTCTTCAGGGCTGAAAAGAGAATGAGAGTTGTAGAGAGATTTTTTTAAAAATCCAGATGGTATATATTTACCATGTTTTATACACCAGGTGGTGTATAATCCCGGCGCGGTCTTGTCCTTGGGCGAAGTCTGCCTTCCCATTGGTTGATACTGTGTTCTGGTGGCTGGTCTCTGGAGTAGTCAGGTAGCTGGTCACTGATTGGTTGGATCCTCTTGTCAATTAGCGCTGGTTTCC
>KZ808104.1:135580-145913 GCA_000696205.2 Oncopeltus fasciatus | reverse complement strand
TGAACCATCTGATCGCAAGAATTCGCGAATCATGTGAAGCAATGAGAGCTGACCGTGATCAGATTCGAAGGGCTACATCAGCTGTGTTAAACAGATGTCGTCACTGTATACTTCAAGGAGGAGGCCAGTTCCAGCAACTTTTGTAATGTTCAAAGATATTTTATTTACTGTTTAACTTTATGTAAAAATTAATTTAATTTTTCGTTGTAATTTACATAAAAATAAATTAAATTTAACGGAGATAAGATCCTGCAAAATATGCATGACATGAGTTTTTTTCTCCTTCCCATTCCAATTGCATTACAAAATTGAGAGATAATTGCAGTTTTGAGTACACCGTTAGAAAGGTAATTAAATTTCACAACTTTTGTGAGATTCGGCAGCTTTATATATATATATATATTTCATATTTATATTTCAGAGTAACTCATAAACCAACTCAAGAAACGACATTTGCTCAGGATGAGTGAAGTCAAACAAATTTTATTTACAAAAATAACCTATTTGGAATTTACTTAATGAAAACTTATGGTAAAATTAATTGACAGACATCCTGATTGTTAAGTAAGGTAATAGAGCTCTTCTGAGGGGAAAACCAACTTACTCTCTATTCAGATCGGAGAAGAGATTCGGTCTTGGAATTTGAATAAATATAAAAACTATTTCGTAAAGAAGAAAACTGCTATTTTTAAATACAGATTTTAGTTGTGGTATTTAATTTCACGTTAATTATATACAAGAAATGCGAGGGAATAGAATAAAACTGTCCCGGTAAGATTTTTTTATCCTATTCCCTTGCATTTCTTATAGAAAACTGTTACTGTTTGCCAAGGTTTCGGCCTAAATTCCAGGCCTTCTTCAGGGCTATGGGATGATAAAGGGAAAGAGTTTCCTACTTTAGGAAAACCAAAACATCACTAGCAATTTTTCGCGACTGGAGTCCAGTAACTTGGGGTTTATTATTCAAATCCCAAAACCGAATCCCCGACTAATCCTTCTTCTTGATTGTGCTCTATTTCCAGTTATTTGGATTATTAGTTTTATTATCATTACATAGATAGGTCTCTAAAGAATATATTTGTTTTGTCTATAACACGATTTAAATGTATTTCAACAAGACAAAAATCCGAAGGAATGTTGCAATCCAGTTTGTAATCATGACAGACATTTACTTTAATCTAACATAATAGACAATGAATTTACACACATATATGCACGTATTTGTAGGGGAGGGGGGGGGATGTCAATACTATACAGGGTGTTTCGCAAGTAGATGACAATATGCAAGATGGAATAACTAGATCAAAAATGTAGTTAAACGCCGCCAACCGCATGATTCTATCTTATTCCGTTGCACAGATATGCCGTTCCAAAGGTAATTTTGTGAAAACCGTGTTTTTTGTAGGAAAACCTCAATTTTCTCTGCTTCAACACATTTTTTTTCAATGTTCCATCACAGTTTTGAATTCACCATTAAATTTTCTTTAAGTCTAATGCACATTCAATGTTCATAGTATCATTTCAAAAGCGCGATAACAGATCAAGAAATAAAAATTTTAAAAAAATGTTGTCAGCGACAAATTTTCGAGGATCACTGCTCTTCCAAAAAAAGTCCTGCAAGCTGCCGAATCTCACAAAAGTTGTGAAATTTAATTACCTTTCTAACGGTGTACTCAAAACTGCAATTATCTCTCAATTTTGTAATGCAATTGGAATGGGAAGGAGAAAAAAACTCATGTCATGCATATTTTGTAGGATCTTATCTCCGTTAAATTTAATTTATTTTTATGTAAATTACAAATATTTATTTAATAAATCTACTAGGGAGGTGATTGAAACCTAAAAGAACGTCTGGCGTGATGAATGTTTTTGTTTACTTCTTATGGATTATGTTCGCATTACGGTTTGTTTACCTTATCTCTTTCATTCTTCGTCTACCTACTTTGTGTTATAAATAACAATAATAATTGTCAGTATCGTGCAAATCTTCAGTCTGTTAAGGAAGTTTCAATTTGAGTGCAAGAAGTAAAAATGCCAAATTTATACACTTCTGAAGAGTACGTTGACATGATTTTCGCGTATGGGGCTGCAAGAGGCAATGGTCTTCGTGCACAAGAAGAATATCGCAATATGTTTCCAAATCGGCAAAGATATCCAGACCGGAGAACTATTGAAAACGCTTATCGCATCATGAGAGAAACAGGCTCTATTCCAAGACAACCTGTTAACTACGCGGGCCGAGCTCGAAGGGAAGTTGACATTTTAACTATTTTTGAAAATGATCCATCAACTAGTACCCGTCGCGCTTCAAATCAACTGGGAATATCGCACTCTACAGTCTTCAGAGCTCTCAGGGAAGACAATAGATATCCTTATCACCTGACTACTGTCCAGGAGTTGCTACCCCGTGATATGGAGCTACGGATGGTGTTTGCGCGATGGTATGTTCAACAGTGCCACGAGAGGCGTAACTTCCCTGATCACATAATTTGGACAGATGAGGCAACATTCACACGTGCGGGAATTTTTAACTCACGCAACTCTCACCTTTGGGCTCATCATAATCCACATGGCACTAGGGAACACCACTTCCAATATCAGTTCAGTGTGAACGTGTGGCTAGGAGTCTGTGGGCAGCATATGACAGAGCCCGTTTTCTTACCTGGTCGGTTAAATTCCAATACTTTTTATGATCTACTTCAGGATGATATAAGTGCGGCACTCCTCGAAGCAATACCACTTGAAGAAGAGCTATGGTGGCAAATGGACGGGTGTCCAGCGCATAATGGACGAGCTGTAACGAACTGGCTCAATCAACAGTACCCAGGAAGATGGATTGGGAAATATGGACCTGTGCATTGGCCGGCCCGAAGCCCTGATTTGACGCCACTGGATTTTTATATTTGGGGTAGGCTTAAATCGGAAGTGTACAGAGTACCCATTCAAGATATGAACCATCTGATCGCAAGAATTCGCGAATCATGTGAAGCAATGAGAGCTGACCGTGATCAGATTCGAAGGGCTACATCAGCTGTGTTAAACAGATGTCGTCACTGTATACTTCAAGGAGGAGGCCAGTTCCAGCAACTTTTGTAATGTTCAAAGATATTTTATTTACTGTTTAACTTTATGTAAAAATTAATTTAATTTTTCGTTGTAATTTACATAAAAATAAATTAAATTTAACGGAGATAAGATCCTGCAAAATATGCATGACATGAGTTTTTTTCTCCTTCCCATTCCAATTGCATTACAAAATTGAGAGATAATTGCAGTTTTGAGTACACCGTTAGAAAGGTAATTAAATTTCACAACTTTTGTGAGATTCGGCAGCTTGCAGGACTTTTTTTGGAAGAGCAGTGATCCTCGAAAATTTGTCGCTGACAACATTTTTTTAAAATTTTTATTTCTTGATCTGTTATCGCGCTTTTGAAATGATACTATGAACATTGAATGTGCATTAGACTTAAAGAAAATTTAATGGTGAATTCAAAACTGTGATGGAACATTGAAAAAAAATGTGTTGAAGCAGAGAAAATTGAGGTTTTCCTACAAAAAACACGGTTTTCACAAAATTACCTTTGGAACGGCATATCTGTGCAACGGAATAAGATAGAATCATGCGGTTGGCGGCGTTTAACTACATTTTTGATCTAGTTATTCCATCTTGCATATTGTCATCTACTTGCGAAACACCCTGTATAGCTCACAGATTTTATTGGCCATCAAATCCACTTGATTCTTTTCCTAATGAAATTCGCTATGTAACTCCTCTTAAGTGATAAACGAAAGGCTGTCACATTGGGCAAAGAGGAGCTAACAGTTTTACTTGAAGTGCGAGTTAAGACAGTATTCGCAGCAGCAGGGCGTAGATTTACTTCCGTTCAATGGAACTCAATTTATATTTGTTCTTTAATAAAATATATGTAAGTATTGGGGAATACATGGCATGGAAAGTTCAACTGTGAATATGAATCAACCTCGATCCTGAGAAATTCGCTTCGTTTATTATTACTAGTTCCTGCGAGATGGACATAACGCCAACCGTGAAAACTTCAGAGCATCAAAATGTTTCTACCAATACGGTCGGAAAGAAATGGAGGAGTCACAAGACTCCACAAATCACCGGGGAGCTTTTATGTGAAGTTGAGAGGACACATGGCAGAGATAAATAGGACCCTTCTACATCCCTAGCTGGTCCTCACCGTGTGCTCCCAGCAACGACAAGACAGATCTCGCTGGTAGAGCTACTGGACTTAGGCAATGGGGGGAAGAGATGCAACAGATAGAGGAACAATAAATTCATCTTGGAAAAGAGGATAGCGTGAACAGGAAGCAATCATCAGATAGTTTTTGTTGTTGTTTTTTTAATAATTATTTATTTGTTTATTACATTCTGTAAGATAGTACATACATCTTGTAATTTACTATATATTGCTCTATGACTTTGAGCTGCAATGACATGAGGGAGAGAACGGCCAGTGCCGCAACTCCAAAGATAGTAATACCTGCTATAATTATCCTGTGATATAGTAATAATACTAGGGGTGGTACACAACAGTGTGAGAGTCTGTGAAAAGAAAAACTTATGAGAATTTTCTGCGCCGGAAAAGAGGAGTTAGTCGAATCATAAGTGCTATATATATGCTCACGATGAGTGCTATAAGTATTAAAACATTGATTTTTAGCGAATTCCGCAATTGTAGACTGAGGTTATGACAAATTTAATTTTTTTTTTTTATATACTTTCTCGGATGCTACAAGACACAGAAAATTACATTCAATAAAATTTATGTGTGTATTTATGTTTTGTGTGCCTGTGTTTGCATTCTATAGTTTTTCGTAGTTCAAAAGAAGTTTGTCATGTTCTTTAAAACAAAAAAAAAAATAAAGACTGTTTGTTAATAGCTGAAATAGTCCATGTATTATTACAATAATATCCCCGAAAGTTTAGAATTTTATTGGGATAACATAGTGTCTCTAGAATCTAGCAGTGCCAGGGACAGTGAGTGAGAGCAAGGGATTAGAGAGGTGTAGACACCTTGTGCCTTGCCATGAACATTCTGGAAATTCAATAGCCTCATACTATAAATAAGAGCTTCATCGTCCTTTCGAAGGGCATGTTATTTTCATGAAACCTACAAAGGAGGTTCGGCTGGCTGACCATGTATAGCGGTTTTTTTTGTTGTTTTTTTTCCTTAAGTGATACACTTCCTTTTCTTATTTTAATTGTATTGTATATGTTGTATAATAATGCTAGGTTAACATATAGTAGGCATTTAACTAAAATGAATATAATTTCATTCAATTATGATCTACAAAACATTGATTGGAAACCAGTTCACTGCGGATTATATATAAAAGCCGAAATGTTTAACTCCATTGTTACTACACTGTATGATAAGCTTACACCACTTAAGAAAATAAATAAAGGCATGAAAAATCTCACCCCATGTTTGAGACACATAATCAGATATGTTGAGAGACATAATCAGACACTGAGACAAAAAACTTAGTTGTTCACAGTCTTTCTAACAATGAAGTTCAGGAGAATAATATGAAAGAATTATTTGTTAATTTTTCAAAAGATAAACTAGAGATTGACTTACCAGTTGCTGAGTTTGAGATTAGAGCAATTGGTTCTTCTAGATCTCATAGAAAACAAAGACCACTACTAGTGACATTTAACAGAAGAAACAAAATTCTCTTCTCAGAACGGAAACTCAAGGAAACTAATATAACTGTACACGAATATCTTACTGCAACGAGAAGAACACTGTACAAAAAGTGAAAGGAAATTTTTGGTGTTAAATCGGTGTGGACTCATTTTGGCGCAACTGTAGTAATGCAAAGTAGAAAGAATCTAAGGCTAAATAAGTTGAGAGAGCTGGGTTACTTCTTTCAAAACAAATGACAGGGCGGGACTAAGTTGTTCAAGTGCTGCACCTCGCGGTTCTATTGGGTACTACCATCCACGGCGTACAGCGTAGTCTAGCGGTTCTGTTAGTTACTACTGTCTGAGTCATTGAGTCATAAAAAATTCTATTTGTTATAATGAATTCCTGTTTTTCTCCCTGTTAATCTCTTCATTAAATTTATGTTTTGTGAACTAAATACCTTGCAAAATTCGAAAACCACATATATAGCTCTTATGTTTTATTTAATTACATCTATTTAAATGTAAATTTTTCTTGTTAAATTTGTTTATTTTACTATCTTCATTTTTTTTTTAAATGTTCATTTATTTGATATGGATGGTATTGTATTTCTTTAATATTTTATTTCTGCTTATTGGTTGATGCTATCATATCATTTGCAAGGCGTACTGGTTGCCTGCCATTCTCATTGCCTTGGTCCCAGTGAGTGGCCATGAATTCAATTCTTGACATTAATTCAGGTCTTTGGAGGGATATGGAGGACCCATAAACTTGGCAGAAGAATTTGTTCCTACAGTAGGGCAAGTGTCCAATCTAGAGGTCGTTATTGGGGAAAATAAAGCAGATTAAGGTTGTTCATATTAATTCTGAATCCCTGCTGGCACACATTGATGAAGTAAAATATGTTGTGTATGGGACTGAGATAGATGTGCTTGTGATAAGCGAATCGTGGTTGAAGCCATCATTGCTTGATGCGGCAGTAATGATACTGGACTTAATTTTGTTTAGAACTGACAGAATTGGCAGGGGGAGAAGTGGAGTTGCTGTTTATTAAGGATGTCCACCTTGCAAGAATTTTAGAATGCTCAACATATGTTATCAACCACCTGGAATATTTATTTTTGAAAATAAGTGTTGGGACAAATAAGTTTTTAGCTGGAGTTGTATACCGGCTGCCAAAAGCAGGGTATCTTATTGAGATTGAAAATGTGTTAGAAATGTATTTGACAGACTATCAGGATATTATATTAGTTGGCAATCTGAATATAAAGTTGACATTGACAAATTTTAATTCTACACAGCTCAAAATTTTGCTTACTTCATTTAACCTGCATATACTGCATTTTAATAGTATTAATCACACTCATACATCTACAATAGATATGAAAACTTGGATTGATCATATCATAGTATCATGTTTTAGTAAAATCTTAATTTAAATTCATGTACCTGGTATCTCCACTTATGACCTCCTTTATCTATTTTATAGGAGAGGATCAATACATAATTATGCTAGGTTAACATATAGTAGACATTTAACTAAAATGAATAAAACTTTATTCAATTATGATCTACAAAACATTGATTGGGAGCAAGTTCACTGCAGATTAAATGTAAATATAAAAGCTGAAATGTTTAATTCCATTGTTACTACACTGTATGATAAGCGTACAACGCTTAAGAAAATAAATAAAGGCATGAAAAATCCCAACCCATGGTTCAATAGTAGTATTAAAAATCTGATGGCTTGTAAAGACATTTTCTTTGAAATTTTTAAACATTATAAAAAGTCTTCAGACAGGGACACCTTTAAAATGCATAGATGGCTAGTGAAGAGGCTTCTAAAGACCCCACAATCTCTAATGTGGAAGAAAATGAGAAACCAGGGTCTGATTAAGGCAAAACAGGAAATAATCCCGCATAGTAATCTAGGTTTAGCTAAATGTATTCTTTATCTCATAGCTTATCTTTGAAGTAATAACAGGTACACTGGACTCTCCGACAAATGAAATACTACGGTCAATGACATACTGTTTGATGAGCTATCCAAAGATGTTATTTGGAGTATTGGCTGTATCAAAGGTAATATTTCTGGAATCTATGGTATCATTATCTGACAGTTATTTTTGTAAATTGGAAAAAAAAAATACATCAACTTATTTTTTTCATAAAACGATGGTGTAATCAATGTTTTTGAATTCAAGAGCTTGATAATCAAAATTTAACTCTTACACATGATAATTTAGCTTTTTGAAAAATATTTAGTTGCTGTTTAAAAGACTGCGCACTGTCTGCAGAGATTGGATACATAACAAATATGTTAAAAAAATAAAAAAATAACTTGCTTTCCTCATAGGAAATCAACTAAAAATATAATAAATTATTGGGCTTGGAAAATAAAATCATTATCTACTTAGTGCTAATGACCACTGGCAGTCAATGCGCACTCATGAAAAAAAATCTATCTAAAAATATCTACTTATTTTTTAATAAATCTTGGATATACTACAGGTATACTTTGCAGACTTGAATTCTGGGCTAAAAAGAATCCCCTGCACCTAAAGCTACATGGTTACTAGTGAGATGCCCAAAGCTGCTGAAAGAGTGTGAAGGTATTGCTCCACCTCTCATGGAAAATATCAAGTTGGTCCCAAGAAGTGTAACCATGGCAGTACATGACTCAAAAATTTAACAGTTTTCTTACATGGCAGAATCAAATATGTGTAGTAGAAAAAAGAATAAGAAGTGCACTGCACCCATTAATTAGACAAAGGAAAATGCTACCTGCTGATCAAAAGAAAAAATTGGTTGCTTCCTTGATCATGCCATTGATGTAGTACTGTGATTTGGTGTATATGGACATTACATTCACATAGGAAATATAAATTCAAAGTGCCAATCATTATAGCTTTCTGCTACTAGGTTCATATATAATATAAAAATAAACGAACATATAACTCATCACTTAAATCACACGAAGAGGGATACCTGAGGACCTAAGGAGAGGGTTCATAGCCCTAGACTTAAAGGAACATGGCAACTACAAGTGAGCCGAACCAATAGAAATAAGGGCTTCATCATCCTTGTGTAATGATTTTTATTCTTAGGTGATGCCCTTCACTATTCTTCATTCTTATTTTATTTGTATCATTCTTTATTTGGATTGTTGATAGCGTAATGTATCTTTGGTATTGATGTATATAAATGTCTTTAGTAGATCGAACATTACCATTTTCTTATAATCAATGTAAAGCTTCTTTTTTTTTATAGTGGTTTTTAACGGAACTTAAAGTATATAAATATTGATAAATATTTAATTTTTATTGTCTGTAAGAGAGGACTCATCCTCCTAAGACAATTAAGTATCTCTTCATCTCTCTCTCTCTCTCCCTCCCTCTCTCCCTCTCTCTCCCTCTCTCTCTCTCTCCCTCTCTCTCTCACTCCCTCTCTCTCTCCTCGACTACCATTGTCTTATTCTCCCTCCACGGCTTTCCAAATCTTCTTTCACTGATATTAGGATTTTAATATCCGCAGTAATTCAAGTGTCTGTATTTTTAGTATCAGAAATGATTATCGCGAGAATTCTCTACTCACTGTTGCTACATGCTTATCAGATGATATTATAAATTTAAATAACATTATATGTGAACTAAATTACAAATTAAAATAATTATATAAGTATGAAATATCAACTGGGCTGTCTATCATAGAAGAGGAGACCATTTTGATCCTTGTTAGCCTGGTCCTGCTGGTTCAAGAACTCTACTAAAATATACTATCCTGTTACATAATATTTATATACTAGGGGAATCAAAAAGGTCTTCTCATGACCTCATAGGAATTAAATAGGATGATATAATATTATATGCGCATTTTAATTAAATCAGCTACTCGCGATATACTGAATTTTCTCTGTGAAAGACTTATAACCAAACAGTCCGTCCATGAAGTTTGAGAAATTATGTACAATTTCTGAAATTTTTTTATAACCTTTATTTATATATTACATTCTGTTAAAAATAAATAAAAACATTTTGTAATTTGATAACAATGAATAATAGAAAATAAAGGACATGAATGAGAATCAGATAAGGAGAGGAGGTGACCAGTNCTCTCTCTCTCTCTCTCTCTCTCTCTCTCTCTCTCTCTCTCTCTCTCTCTCTCTCTCTCTCACTCTCTCCCGCCCCCTCTCTCTCGCCCACAATCTTCTGAATTATAATTTTATTTTTCTCATTTATCTTATTAATATCCATCTTTAATGAAACATGGGAAATCGGCTTATGAATAATATTACAGACTTTTATAGAAAATGAATGTTAGAAAAGTATGCTGTAAGCAAATTATAAATCAATATATACTTATAGCGCCATTAATAAAGAAGATATAATGAATTTTAATTTTGATCCTTCGTTAACTCTTCCCCCCCCCCTGTTCCACACCATTGATTTCAGCCTTTAATGTTTTTATTCAACTGTTTGAAAAAATAAGTCAAAATATCGAATTTAGTCTTCTTAAAAATCTTTTCGTGGGTATTACGTGGATCGTTATTGGGAAAATCTTGTAAATTTTTTTTTTTTAATAATTATTAAAGTATGTTAAAATATTTATAATTTAACAGTGGTTTTTTTTTTTTTTTTTTTTTTTTTTTTTTTTTTTTTTTTTTTTTTTTTTTTTTT
>KZ808104.1:81973-135320 GCA_000696205.2 Oncopeltus fasciatus | reverse complement strand
TTTTTTTTTTTTTTTTTTGGTTTGATACTATTATCTCAAGAAGTTGAAAAAAGAAGTTTATTCTTGAAAAAAAGTTGTACATTTTATGAGTTTAACTGTTATCAAAAATGTTGATGGTAACATTGGTTGCTCTTTCCTAGTTGTGAGTTGTTGTAGGCCGGTACGTTTATTTGTTTTCGTTTTGGTTTAGTGTTTGAAATAATTAAGTTAATTCATTTGACTCTCTAAAAAGTTCATCTGTTTGTTAATGAAGCTGTTGGCTATTAGGTAAGCAACTACTACATAATTGTTTTTTATTTCTCCACAGTTACTTAGAAACTAAAAATAGCGTGTTATTAATATCTTATTTTGGTCATTTCTCTTCAGAGTTATGTTAATATAAGGTTTGCTCCTTCTACTTCATCAACAATTAGATAAATCAATAACAAATTTTCTTTTGTTAAATTTATTGTCATTATTTGACCAGAGTATTTAATCCAACCATTATCTTCATTGACCATTACTTCCATCTTGCTTATGTTGATAATTCTTAAATTATTTATATACATTTGCTTTGGATTTGTGAAGACTAATGCTGAAAGTTAAGTTTTGCTGAGCATTTAGATTTTTTTTTTTTTTTTTTTTACATTATTAAAATATAATTTCAATGTTTTGGATTTCATACTCCTCTGGTATTTAAGTTAGACATTAATTTAAGTTTCAGTCTTATATCGTATAAAAGTATTCTGTACATATTGCTTCAGTTAAAGTTTTATTATTTTTATGATGAAGCTAAATGGACAGCGTTTAGAAGATAATTGATATTGATAAATTTATTTTCAAAAAAGTTAGCAAGTCTATAGTATCATTTGTTAATATTCTTATATTAATTATTGTTTTAAAACTTTCATTCTTGTCTTTGGAAAGTTTCTAGTTAAAGTTTTCCTTGATTAATTTTCATTCATCTCAGTGATCCATGAGTAATTCCCACCCCATTAAAAAATAGATAAAAATTTAACCCTTAATTTAGCTACTAGTGACCTAAAAATTAATTGTATTCTCTCTTATATTCTAGAATTTCTAATTTTATAAAAGGGTTGTGCAGAGCTATCACATGGCACCAACTGTTAGATACAAACTATTTTTACTGCTACCCAGCCATGGCTGAAAAAAAAACTGATTTGGAAATAACTATAAAATAATATAATCTTGTTTCATCTGAAAAATTATATATGGAAAATCTTTAGTGATGTAACCTGGCTGTTTGCTAATAAAGAGAATATTAAATAATTTTCACTGTTGTTTAAGTATGGGGATCGAGCAGTCCCCAGATATTTATTAACATGAACTTACTGGTTTTTTTTAATTAGGCTTCAGTTACTGATCTTTAACATTTTATAGATATATTCTTAAACTTGAATTAGTCTGCTTTGTCAGAATGAATACGTCTCCTTTATTTACTTTTACTTTATTTTATATTTAACTTTTTTCTTTTCTGTTTTTAGGTGATGACATTCGAAAATTCATCAGCGCTTACAAACGCCACCAAAATGTCATTGGACCAACGGTATGAACGTGTATCCACATACATTGGCAAATATTTGAAAAGAATGATAATATTTATATATATTGTTTAAAGATGTGGTTAATGAAATTATTCTTTGAAGTGATTGACTTAATGAAATTTTGAAAACTTACTATGAAGTACATGTTTTCTTCTATCTGTTATTATTTATAATCATACTGACATGGAATCCAAAAGAGGGTTTTTAAGCTATTCCAAAGAAGTATTATTATCAACCTTTTTAAATCAAATACTGTTAAAAATCAGTCAAGTTGCTTTGAAAAAGCATACATATTTTTGAATATCTTTTATTATGGATTTATTAAAAAATAAGTCTTCTCCTTTCTGCTCTCTCTAAATTCAGAAAAATATTTTCTCATATTATTGTAGGCTTTTTATTTCCTAATTTAAATATAGCAAACATGGCTATAGATTTTCTTTCTTCATTGCATTAGCTTACATGGATGGAATTTGTGTCTTCATTTGTATATTGAAGACAAATTAAAATATTAATCTGTATATATTTAAGTATATTGTGAATTGAGAAATGAGGGAGAAGTTTGATAAATCTTTTGGACAGCTTTACCCAACTCCGAAGTGATTTGAGAGGAAGAGGACTTGGAAGACGCATGTCTCTCTCAGATTTAAGACCAGAAGAGTTGCGCCAATCAGCTTCAGCAAAAAGTAGAAGACTAGCTTTACAAATGTCTCAGAGGCCATCAGTTATTGCTGCGCTAAATGGAGGATTGACTAATCGCAGGGTAAGTAATTAATTATCATACATTTATTATTCGATGTTTTTTGTTGAGTTTCATTCAAGGTAGATCTAATAATAAAATCTACGGTTAAAAACTCTCCATTTGAATTGAACAAAAAATTTTCGAAGTTATGGATGAAGTTTTACAAAATTTTGTAGGAAGAAGTTTTTTCGCATTTTGTAGGCTGTATTTCTTTAACGTCAATTTTTTTAAAACATAATCTGTAAAACTATTTGATGGCAAGAATTATATACAGAACTTAAACATGAATGCTGTCCACGATTGAAATGCATTTTAAGAATAAGTTTTTAGAGGGATTTTGATCGTATTCTGACAGAGAAGTGTACCTAAAAAAAATAGCTGTTCAGCCAGGTATACTGACGCAGAAGAGGACCTAACGAAATAATTGTTCAGAAAAAGTGTACTGGCACAGAATAGCACTTAAATGAAGTAGTTGTTTAGGAAAAGTATAGTGATGCTGAAGAGCACCTTACGAAATAGTTGTTTAGGAAAGGTGTACTGGCACACAAGAGCACCTAAACGAAATAGTTGTTTAGGAAAGGTGTACTGGCACAGAAGAGCACATAACGAAATAGTTGTTTAGGAAAGGTGTACTGGCACAAAAGAGCACATAACGAAATAGTTGTTTAGGAAAGGTGTACTGGCACAGCAGAGCACATAACGAAATAGTTGTTAGGAAAGGTGTACTGGTACAGAAGAGAACCTAAACGAAAAAGTTGTNAAAAAAAAAAAAAAAAACTCTCCATTTGAAAATTATATTTGATGGTCTATTTATTATTTTTTTATGCTAAACAAGTCCCACACAGTGTCCTAAAATGAAAATTGTGTTCAACACAGTGCGTAAAAATTAAATTTTTTATAAACCCTATATTAAATAGGAATTATTTATAGGTCTAAGTAGTATGTAAATGTAAATCTTTCAGCTTCTGAAATTTCTATTCCTAAAATTCTATGTTATTCTTCCTTTCATGCTAACTCACTTATGAATTGTAATTGATATTTTATCAGTGTATATATGTATATGCAAATTTGTTATCATAAGAGATGGTAGAAGTTCAGAAATAATTAAAGTCAAATTTATATAGTGATTAACATTAATTTGCATTAAGACAGTATAAATATAGACAGAAAAACTTCTAGCAAGTTCCTAGTGAACACGAATAATTTCTGAGGCTCTTCTAGTACTAGTAGGTTGAGTTTTGAGTAAATTTTTATAAAGAGAGAAAATTTTTAATGTTAAAATTAAGCAATTACTCTTTGTAGCATTATATTTTATATTACAAATGAAAGTGAAATATTATATCTACCATCCATATAATAAACATTGATTGATCAAATATTACTGATTTTTTTACAATAACCAATAGCGTTAGTCAAAAACATTATAAATGATGAATTTATTCTTGATGCTTCTGACGGTGATGCTGAACTTAACAATATCTGAGTGTTGATCCCTGCCACATTCATTATGTGATAAAAAAAAATTATCATCTGCCATCTTTTGTTTTTCTTTTGAGCGAGTAGCTATAGCATAATTTATCCACTGTATCAATTCCTCCTTTTGTCAAATTGTAATCCATAATACTCATATTAGTTATGGTATTTAATCCCACATTAATTTATTCAATACATGCAATGGAATAGAATTTTAAAAAATTTACTACTTTTGCCGGGACTCAAACTCGGATCTCCTGCTTTCCGGGCAAGTGTGCTAACCATTGCACCACCAAGGCTAGCTAGATAATTCCTTCTACTCCCCGCTCTTTACTCTGAGTCTTTTACTTCGGGTTCGAGTCCCAGCTGAGGTAGTAAGATTTTTTTATTCAATCCCCTTGTATTTATTGTGTAATTCATAATTATTTCTGGTTTCTTAGTTTCTTTGTCTATTTCATTATTGTTGTGCATGGTTGAAATCAATACTACTCCTTTATTGTTATTCATAGTATAAGAAACCATTGTCATCTATTTTTGGAAACTGAACTAAGAACTTCCTACGGCCTTTGCTTTATTTGTCAAAAATTCTGGAGGTATATATAGCTGATGTATTTTTTCTTAGGATCCCTAGAAATGTAATTTTCTTTGCCAAAAGACTCAGCTAACTCAACAGTTGAATACCATCTATCAGTGGTCAAATTTTGGTGGTTCTAAAAGACAGTGAACAATCTCTTTTGGCTTATTTTAACATAACATTGATGTGGGCCTGAAGGTTGACTCTCCATGTACACTTTCATGTTTCCTGATAAAACATTTTCGTGTTTCTCAAAGTAAAAAGTTTCAAGTCATACTTGGCTGGCTTCAATGGGATGTAATATATAAAAGAACAATATCCTCTAAAAGGAGAACCAATGTTTTATCAATGGTCAAAAATTCATTCATTTCATATAAGTTCCTACAATTCTGTACAAATTTGTCAAATATTGAATGAGTTGGAGCCAATTTGTCTGCCCTTCGCCTCTCCACTCTTGTTAACAGATCATCAAATCGCATGCATCGTGGCAAGAAAAGGAATCTTTTGTAGCTCATCACTGCTCTTGCTATTTCTAAACCTGTTCTATCTGCCAACCATATTTCCAGTACATCCCTATGGTGTTGCTTTTTCGCCCCAATCAAGTACAAAAACCCTAATTGAGCTAAGATATTCACTC
The DNA here is from genome assembly GCA_000696205.2 of Oncopeltus fasciatus. Classification (NCBI taxonomy): domain Eukaryota; kingdom Metazoa; phylum Arthropoda; class Insecta; order Hemiptera; family Lygaeidae; genus Oncopeltus; species Oncopeltus fasciatus. Next base: position 130,353 of record KZ808104.1, on the reverse strand, counting down.
TAGATATGGTTTTGTAATTTCTCCCCCTAGCATATTTCTCTTGAATAACTAATATGTGTAAATTTGTACATTAGACAATTTCATCGACCATTTCAATATTTATAAATTTTGAGAACGCACCTGCAATATTGGTAAAATTTGTGTCTGTTTTTTTGGCCCTGGTATAATTTTTATTTTATTTTTCTTTGGGTTCTTTTTAGATTTTGAGTAGGTAGATTTTCCCCATTTCGTTATTTAATCCTTTAAATGAATATATGTTCATAATTGCAAAAATCACCACTTTCACAATCACTGGAACCCATTGTGTCACTGTCAAAATCATGAAATTCCTTGACACTAAGGTCATTGTCACTTTCAGCAAGATCACTTCCAACCCCAGCAGCTTGAGCTCCTCTTTCTTCATTCAAAATTTCTTGAATTACTCAAGGAATGTCTTCTAGTTGCACCAAAAGGGACCTGTATTCACAAATGAATATAAATTAGAACATATGTTTTGTCAATCATAGGATTTAGACAAACCGATTTTAAATCTATTTGAAAATATTCAATACGCATATGCATTTTTATTTGAAAAAAAGGCTGTATTTTTTTTATATAAACAGAAACTGCTTACCAAGTTATTGAATCAGTTGCCGTCCTTCATAATTTTTCTTTTTAAAAAAATTACCTACATCCGATATTGATAAAATAATAAGTAATGAAATAGATAATTCTTTATTTACTGTACTCTGAAGAACGTTTTATAAATACATATGAAGGAAAGCTATTTTCCATGCTAACCAAAGCTTATAAATATTTGTAAACATTTGTATTTTATCAACAGCTATAATAATTAATGAGAACTTGAGAAAAATAACTGGAATTCAACTTACATTTTGTTGATAATTTTATTACATCACTAGGCACTAGATATACTGTAGTGGGAGTGGTTTTTTTTCCTTACTAATTTCAATAATACACAATATCAGTTTAAATTGAACTGATTTCCTATTTTTCTTTAAAGATGGAAATAAATTAGATTAAATTATCAATTTTATATGAGCTAAGCTGGCAATGAGGAAAAAAATTTACTATGGCTCACAGTTTTATTTTATTTTCACTATCTGGAAGGGATGAAAGGGGAATTATTGGGCATCATTGTTATTTTCATTATACAGTGCTCTAATTCTAAAAAATAAGTTGTGATTTTTCAGAAACAAATCCATGCCTGAATACCTTGAAATTTTAAGTATTGAGAATAACATCGAATCTCAAAAGAAACTGTTAATACTGAATCAATCATGTACTTTCTCTTGGTCCCCATTATATTTTCTATTGAGAAAGTTGCTAAAAATAGCTTATTTAGAAACCTTTCTTACTTCATGATCACCAATACCTTAAAAAAGATAAGTTTCTTGTCTTTTGTCTCTTCTTAGTTGAAGGAGAGGGGTACATCTTTTTTGTTCCTTTTATTCATAGTCTCTTCAGCTAGTATAGACCACTGCTTAAAAAAGCAGGTTTATTTTAAATGCCAAGTTTAATTCATGCATTTTTTTTTATTTATTTTTTTTTTTTTATTCTGTCCCTGAGTGATTAAATCTTAAACAATTTTTTTATCCACAGACATTTTTTTTACTTCTTTGTTCTCCATCATTGTAAATAATGCAACATGTTTTACAACTGCTGCTACTTTTGCTAACTGAAACAAATTTTTTAAATAATTATTTATGACATATAAGCATATTCAGAATATAGCCTTAGATACCTTGATTGGCAGAATCGAGGTATTGTCAGAGCCTAGACTGTTGAGCATAAAACCTACTGTTCAATATCAATCTTGGGCCCTGTTACTATGATTAACAAAATGCAATGCTTAGGCCTAACCCAAAAAGGTCATAATGTTGGAAAAAAAAAACTTTTATTCGAGATAAACAATCCTAATACGTTCTATTTTGAAATGAATATAGGTATTAATGTGTATAGTTATGTATCCATTAGATGTCATTCTCTTATATATAACAAATGTAGAAGTACACTTAGCTGAAATATCATTACAATTTACAAGATGGCGCCTGCATATTCTTCAAAAAACCAAAATGAATAGAATGAATGAAAACTGAGTATAACCCCACAAGAATTCTATTCCTTTCACAATCTGTAATCTAGTTATTATCTGTTTAGAGGTTTTTTATTTTCTTTTATCCCAACTTTTTCTCGTATTATTATAATTTTTTTCATTTAATTTAATCCATTTTTACTATTGGTTTTCAGGGAAACTTTGGTGGTGTTGGAGGTGTAACTAGGAGAGGACAATTCAGGGGAAGAGGTGGACGAGGAGGTCCTGGGCTCAGAACTATTGGCCGTGAGAGAAGGCCAAATGTGAATTTCACAGGAGGCAACCGTTTAAGTATACTCTTTTTTTCTAATGAGCTAAATTAATAACACTTTCTTTCATTTTAAATTTACTTTTTACTAGTTTTTAACTAAAAATTTTATTTCTATTTTCAGTTTTAATTTATAAAATATTGTGTCAAAATATGAATTACAGGAAATTCTTGGAACTGAGAATGTCTACGAATGTTAACATGATTATATTCTAATTAAAATTATAAATAAAACTAAAGACAAGGATTGGGCATATGAATTGGGATGAAATTGGAGTTTACTATGGAAGAGCTTGAAGCAGGTGGAGATAAGGTCTTTGACAAAAGGAATATTAAAGTCGTGATGAAGGGTGTAGTTGGACACATAATATGGAGCGTTAGCAATTATTCTGAGAATTTTGGACTGAAAGGATTATCTTTGGATATTGGAAGGCTTATCCAATATTAACCCAACAGTTCTGCAGTAGGTCCAGATTGGTCATATTATGGTCTTGTAGATGGTCAGTTTATTTTCTAATGTGAGGTGTGAGTGCCTATTTATAAGGCCGTATAAGAGTCCCTGGCATCTGTTGAGTTCTTGTCGTTTGATTTTAGTATGTTCATTCCAGTTGAGTCGTGAGTCAAGGTGGAACCCAAGGTAACGGACTGAATCAGAGAGAGGTATAGGGATGTTATTGTATGTAACATTATGAGGAGAATCTTTTCTTAGTTGAAAATTTACTTGTGTATGCATTTGGACTCATTTATTTTAATTCTCCATTTACTGCACCACTGCTGAATAGCATCAAGGTGGTTTTGTAAAACTCTCATACCTTCTATTCTCCGTCTTCATTGGTTTCTGCAAACCATCTTCTGTTGGCGAGCGCTTTTGGACATTGTCCATCTTCTGGCCGAATACATACGTTCACTGTCACGGTCTGTGGGAGACTGTGACAGTGAATGTATGTATTCGGCCAAAAGATGGACAATGTCCGAAAGCGCTCGCCAACAGAAGATGGTTTGCAGAAACCAATGAAGACGGAGAATAGAAGGTATGAGAGTTCTATATTCATTGGTGGTAGAAATAACCCTTTAGATGGTTTTGTAAAATGTTAGAAGCCATATTGGGATCAGGGTGGGAGGAGAGGATCGCTTTGTCATCTGTAAAGAGTGCTAAAAGAGTATTAGGATGAGTAGGGTTGTCTGCAGTATAAAGGATAAAAAGGATGGGTCCAAGCACACTGCCCTGTGAAACACCCGCTTTCACAGGTTAGTGTTTGGAGTAATCTGATCCTTGCCAAACCCTAAAGAAACGGTTAGAAAGATAAGATTTGGGGATTAGGTAGATGGTACTTGGAAATATGGACTTCAGCTTATATAGTCCAGTATGCCATACACGGTCAAATGCTTGAGTGACATTATTTTCGCTCTAGGGAAGAGGAAATAAAGTCTACAACTGTATGTTCAAAAGGAGAGTTTTTTTTGTTTTTTTTACCATAGATATTTTTCTGAGATGATTTTAGTTATGTCATGGAAATGTGAACTTAGGGACAGGACGTTCTCTCTCATCTTCATAATAGCCCTGAAGATGGCTTACAATGTAAGCCGAAACGTTGGCAGATAATCCTTTATTAAAAAATACATTTTTTAAATTTGTGTTTTTTGGATCTACCTTGACCGAACCCCAACTAAAATCATCTCAGAATAAAATCTACTACAATTTTTAGTGCAAGGGAACAGAATAAAAAATCTAACTGTCCCAGCCAGGACTCGAACCTGGATCTCCTGCTTTCCGGGCCGGTGCGTTTCATTTGCGTTACCAGGACAAGTCCGATAAGTTATTAAATTCCCCGTGGAATAATTTATCAGACTTGTACTGGTAGCGTAAATAGAAACACACTGGTCCAGAAAGCTGGTCGCTGAGGTCGCTCTATCCTTGGAGGCTGGCATTGAGGAAGAGGTTCTTCTTGTCTGGGCTGGTAGGTCGCCTTTGCATAAGAATAACCTGAGTCCACTTTTCTGGTTGGGGATGGTGGGGGTCTTCGAGCTACAGGTGCTGAGTCCTGCTGTCTGGTGGGCTGGATCCGTTGCTTCAAATCTTTGTGGACCTGACAGCCTTTATAATTGGCGGGATGGTTTTTCTTGCAAAGGGCACAGACAGCAGGTGTACTGCAAGACTTCTGACATTCCCCTGTGAGATGTGTCCCTCCACATTTGATATATCGGGCACCATACTCACAGTATTTTTTAGTGTGACTGTATTCCTGGCATTCGTGGCACTGAACTATGTCTCTTCGAGGGAGGGGCTTCTCCACTTGTATTCTACAATGACAAAGTGGGTTAATATTGTAAATCTCGTCTGTATTGCTTGTGGGCTCGAGATCCACAAAGAACAAGGGCAACGGAGTCTTTATATGACCGACATTACCAGACCTGCTTGTTGTGACGTTGATGGCATTTCTGACCTGGAAGCCAAGTTCAGTGAGCTCCTCTTTTATATAATCAGGAGAGGTTGAGTGGTGGAGGTGATGGATGACGACCCTGACTGCACACTCTTCCTTTAGTTGGTATGTGTGATGCTGTGCGTTTGTCTCTTTCAGATAGCTCACTATACCTCTGTAGGTGTCTGGGCTATCTGGCATTATTTTGGTGTCATGCTGACGATTGACACAAGTGTATCTTCCGCGGCCGACTCGTTCATCGAGTTGAATGCACATCAAACGAAAATTTTGTACGTTTCTTACAAAAATGGGGGGTGGTCGGGGTATACGTGGTTTCCATCTCCTCTCCAGTAATGTTTTGAAGAAGCTGAAAAGGGTTTACTGTAGTAAAGGGTGATAAGTTTTCATTCCTATCTGTCACTTCGTTGGCGGGGGGGTGAGTTGGACACTCCTTTAGATGTGCTGGGGAGTGTTTGTAGTTGGTCTCTCTCCAATGGAGTGCTACTGGTGGAATGCCGCCTCTTATCTTTAGGAGGGGTCATGGGTGCACCACAGCGTTTCCCTTTTCGCCCTCCACTAGCAATCACCTGATGATAATGATTGCCTCCCATAATTTATGCATTAATTTATAAAGGGAAAAAAAGTGGAGTGCCGAGTCTCGAACCTGTAAAGCTGGGTTAAGAGTCTCGAACGGAGCCTCCTACCCAGCAGGCTGAGTGATAAGGGAGGCTATGAGAGCCTAGTGTGGCGAGGTGGGGGCCGGACAGGTCTTCCTCTGTCGCCCCCTGTGCTCCTTAACAGCTACAAAAATCATTCAATGTACTCAGTGTTTTGAGGCAATCAACGTGACGCTTCGAGCTGAAATTGCACTCTTATGTCACTGAAACTTCACTGAAAATGTATGTGGAGTTTGAGATCTCAGGTCTTCCTACAACTTGTATATTATAGTTGGAAAGACAGAGCGCTATATACAGGTGTGTACTGATCACTGGCTACTCCGCTAGTCATAACATGGATCTGAATTACTTTTTTTATTAGTATTAAAAATATAGCAATTATGGTTCAAGAAAGAAATACTAGCTACATAATAAAGTATAAACAGTTTTTAACCAAGTTAAACTTAAACTTGGTTTTATTCCATTCAGTAAAAAATAGAAACAAGTTATGGAAAAATTAATTAAATTAAATCTTACAATCTTTGGTGATTATTATAGGCACAATATATTTCCTTTGAATGATATTCAGAGAGATTTACTGTGGATGAGTGTGGCACCATTTGATGGATAATACATTTACTTTGGGAACAGATTTTCATTGAGAAAGATTAAAAGCTGTTCGTTAATGAATTTTTGCATGAAACATAGAGAATTTGAACAAATCCTAGTAGAGTATTGCCAAAACCTAAGACTGTCTCCTCCTATGCTGTAATGTAAATTAAAAACTCCTCCCTCCCCCTTGGTGGTTTTTTTTTTCTCTCTTTTTTTACTTTTCTGTTGGAAATTATTTGCCCCCAAAAAAATAAATAAGCTTTTTTTTTTCACACACACCACTTTAAAGAAAATCTCTATTTTGTGAATTTAAGCTTCACTTACTACAGCATATGTATGTTTCGTTACAGTTTGATATTTAGAGCAGCCAATATTATTATATTTGATTATTTATATATAATTTTTATTAATGTTTTAAAGTTGCGTCATTTGCATATGTTTTGGTATAGGTAATATATTCATTCATTCATAGATATATTTATTTCATAGATATACATTCATTAGAGTTCTGTTTCTTTCTCCATTCAGCCCTGAAGAAAGCCAAAAGATGTGCAGAAGCCCAGCAAAACACATCTTTTCAACATATTTTTTTACATATTTTTAATTCTTTTGTTGATATTTTCTGTGATCCTAACTATTAGTTACCAAAAAATGATAATTGCTAAATTGTATAAATGTATGCAAATTACAGTTTTTATAATAAAATTTGGCATGCAGTTTTTAAATGCAAAATGAAAGGATAAATTTGTTATCGAGGAGCAAAATTGGACTAATAGGAATGGGTTTCTTGTAATGTCAACTGCAAGTGAAAAACTCACTTATGCGTTATCCATGTAATGGACATATTTATTTTTTATTAATAAAACTCAATATTTATTAACTGAAACAATACTGAGGATTTTGCTTAGTTTTTTTTTTTTTCTTTTTTTTATATGGCTTATATTATAATACTTTTATGATACTATTATCCCAATAGAGAGAAAAATCAACTTGATTTCTTAATGTATTCATTAGTAAATATTACAAGAAAAATGTTATATAATAGAATTAATATAAATTTTTAATTTGATTTTCTAAACATGGGTCCATGATCTGAAAATTNATCAGTAGATCTCAAACGATGAATGTACGGATGCATTTTAAGACTTTTTATTTTTTTTATTTTCTACTATTTACCTCATCGCCTGCCTAACCTGGCTGAATTTTTCATTTTGCAGGGGTTTTCACAACGATGGTGTGTGGACTATGCGCCATCACTTTGGGTTCTATCATTGTAGCAGTGGACCCCTATGAAATAATCTTCACCAAGGTAAATTTTAAATTAATATAAATCATTTATTTAATGAAACTGTTGTATATTATTAGGTTTTCGCTACTCAGGATTAAATTAGGCATGTCATAACCTTTTATATTAATGTTAAAATGCTATGATTTCAATTGGAACCAATTATTTAAATTTCATTCATGATTTATGCATTCACCAAACTTTTATTCACATTCTAGAGTATATTATAGACGGTCAGACTCTTTGATAAAAAACTTTGCATCAAATGATAAGACTGAAAGAGTGTCAACCGGTTGACTCAACCTGTTTGTATTAAACTAATTATTTATCCATCTAGTACATACTTTAAATAACGTAGGCTTGAACCGATTAAATAAACAAAAATCACCAGATGCTTCTTTAATATGTACTTATCAAGTACAATTACAGATTAGAGATTTATGTAGTGATAAAATATATAAAAGATTAATCAAACCCCCAAAAAAATTAAAAATAAGTCATACTAATACCACTAGTCTGACATCGTTCCTCAGTAAGATATAAAATTAATGAACCAAGATTTTAAGCTTATTATTATAATAGCCAATAATAAGATTTCTAAAAGATTAATTATATATATTCTCATAAAGAGTTGTATTAAAATATAAAATATCAATAAATCATAAATTAACTTTATTTTTCCACAAAATTCATTGAAGGAATTTTCGCATTGATTCTTTCTTACAAATAAATCAGAACATATTCCTTCAAACACTTTCAAATGTATAACATTGTAAACATTACTCTAATGTGAAAACTTCTTTGACATAAAAATATGTTTTTTGTATCGCATTTTTTTTTTTTTTTAAAGTCCAACTTTGAAGTTCCTTAAAGAAGAATTCTTCCCGATCAGAGGCACATAAACTGTTAATGAATTGGAATTCTAGTTGGAAATAGTCCTCGTGGAAGAGGAAGAGGACGTGGTCGAGGTGGGTTTGTACAAAGGAAAAATGATAACTTTCCACAAAGGCGTAGAGGACGAGGAGGCTTCAATCAACCTTCCCTTCCACAGCAGCAACAACAGAACATTAGGAGAGGAGGTCCTAGAGGGGGTCGCTCTTTTAGGTATACTTGTATAAATTTTTTTTTTTTTTAATACCTTTAGGTAGAAGTGTTAGTGATTTATGTTTTATCGTTTTTATAAATGGAAATAAGTTAAGTAGTTTAGAGGCATATCAACAATAATCATCATATTGTTTTTTTATCATTTTTTACTTTTCTTTGTGGCATAAGTTATAGGAAGACTAGTGATAGTGCATTTTTTTTAAATATCAGCTAATGCATTTTCTCTCATTCTCCGATAAAGTATAACGCTTATTTTATTAGTATTGTTCTATTAGTGTTGACATTCCAAGCATTTTCTCTTTCATCTTAATTTTAACATTATATAAAGATCTTAATTTTAATGAATTTCATTTAATTGAAACAGTCATCTTAATGTTAATACTAGGAGTGCTAATGACCACTTGCAATTGATGCACAAAAAAAAAACTGTTTTAACAAATTGTAAATGATAATTATTTTTTTCTCTGAAAGAACAATGTTATGGTTTTGTAAGTTATGTCCTATTTGAAGATGCTCAAAAAATATATAATTAATTTGTTGATTAGTTTAAGTTAATTTATTCTGTTGATTGATGCTTAGTTGATATAATAATTTTGGAAAATTCATTTAATTTGAAAACATGGTCTTATTTATATTTAAGTTCATATATATAAAAAGACTTTACCCTTTAATTTGATGAAGTACAATCTATTGCAAAACTTTTTTTTTATTAATAAAATCTCCCTAGTGTTATGGAGGTTCCTTGAAGAAACAGTAACTCTTTTAAAATTAGTAATGAGAAATATTAAGATTTGTTGGTAAGAATGAATATCTTATGAAATAATTTTGCTTTAGGCGTGGTGGACGAAGAGGTGGTCAAGGAGGTCGACAACAACAACAGCCTCCTCCATCTAAAGAAAAACTAGACATGGAATTAGATGAATATATGGCTGCTACAAAAGCCAACCTAGATAAAGAGATAGATTCCTATATGAGCAAGACTGAAGAAGTCTGGGAAGTGTGATTGTTGTCATGTTTTAAAAATTGTACACAAGTCTTCTTTTTTTAAATTATTCCCTAGAATTTTAGGGAAATTGTAAATTTGTATTATTTTTAATTATTTTTTTATTTTATTACTGTCTTTATGTGAAAGACTGCACTAATAGCAAAGAAAGAACACAATCTGGAAAAGTTAAGGGCTCATGAACCTGAAACTTTTTGGATTCATCTATTTCAACAATAGATTTGCAATTATAAATCACAATATATAAATTGTATTAATTATTTTGTTTGTATTGCTTCATTTAACCTGAATAATTAAAATTTGGGGATTTAATGTATTATATTCATAAACATTTTTATATTTAATTAGACTATTAGTTTTTTGGTTGTTTTTTTTTTATGTTTGTTTAATTTAGTAAAGGTCAATTGTAACATTTAAACTGTTCCAAATCAAGCATGAGAAAATCCTACTCATTATTTGTCTTGAAAATGTTCTGTTGATGTTATTTGGTTGATCTTTTCCAATAATATATTTTATGTGTGTGTATAAAATTAATGAAAATTCTATATTCATAATGTTATTTTGTTAAATTCAGTATTGCAATTATATAATTTGTTTTCTGAATTACTCAATTACCAGTTTTTTATCTTTTATATTTTAAGCAAGGTATAAGAAAATTAAAATTTGACTAAATATATAAAAGTGTATGTGTGTGTGTATATATATATATNAAAAAAAAAAAAAAAAAAAAAAAAAAAAAAAAAAAAAAAAAAAAAAAAAAAAAACTTGAATCGTCTCTATTGAGTAATTCAAAAAATGAATTCTATATGCGAGTTCACAAAAGTTAACTGAATCTTTTCCCTTAAAAAAATGGTTTCTCTGATCAAATTTTATATCTTATTTAAATAAAATTATAAAGAATCAAGATTCCTCTAACTTTTCCAGGTTGGGAAATAACCTTTTGAGTGTGAGTTTTATTCTCTGACTTTTAACTGTTTGATGAAATGTATTATTTTAAAATTAAACTTTTACAGTGCCATCTTTTTACTCTACTTTATTTTTTATTTCCTTTCTTCTCCTCTTGTGAACTAGATAAACTCTTCCAGCCCAAGAATATTTCAGGTTAAGTTAGTTGGTAGGTCATATTTTCTTATGATTAAAAATTCTAAATTTCAAAGGAAAGTTATTTGCTCTTCTTTTAATGCAAATTAAAAAAATAACTTGGTACTATCATCACATAGCTTTCAAAATATACTAAGTTTTTTATTTATTTATTACATTCTGTATAAACTACATTTTGTAATTTCCTAACTATGTTATTATATTGACTGTGAATTACAATATCAAGGGGGAGAGAACGGCCAATGCCGCAAAAATCAAATAATCTCCAAAAAAAAAAAAAAAAATAATAATAATAAATTAAAATCACTTCGTATGGAGAAAGGACCCATCGACCTTTACTCCCAGTTAATTTAGGCCTAAGAGGTCACGAGGCCAATTTTGTTTTAGTTGTCAGGCTGGATCAGCGACCGACAATCAGGATTGGATGCATAAGCTAATTTATAATTCATAAATTAGATGAAATTGGAGTTAACTGTGAAGCGGTTGGAGATGATCTTGGACATCCAGGAAATTAAGAAATTGATGAAAGCTAAAGTTAGAGACATAATATGGGGCATTTGCAATTCTTAAGATTTCAGATTGAAAAGATTTTATTCATAGGAAATTAGAAGGCTTAACAGCCCCACAGAGTTCTGCACCGTTTGTCCAGGGTCAGTGAGTTTTCTATTATGAGCTGTGAGTCTGTATAAGAGTTCATGTTGATTTATTTTCGCTTGATTTTAATATGTTTGCTCCAGTTAAGTCGTGAATCAAGGTGGAAAGCTAGATAATGGATTGAATCGGAAAGAGGTAAAAGGTTGTTTTTAATAAATAACATTAATTGGAGAATCTTTTCTTAGTTGGAAATTTACCTGGACACATTTGAATTAATTTATTCTGATCCACCATTTTTTGCACCACTGCTGGATAGTGTCAAGATGGTTTTTTAAAATTAAAAAAGCGGTTCTAGAATTAGGATATGAGAAAAAGATCGCTTTGTCATCTTTTAAAAGGGTATTAGGGTGGATAGGGGTGTTTGTAGTGTAAAGGATAAGTTCAAGCACAATGACCTGTGGAACGCCCGCTTTCAAAGGGAAGTTTTTAGATTAATTCATTATTGTTACGGTTGGAGAGATAAGATTTAATTATTAGGTATATGGTGTTTACAATATAATGAATATAGACATGAGCTTTTATAATAGACCAGTATACTATACTCGGTCAAATGCTTGAGTGACATCTTAGAATGCACCAGGACAGAATTTTTTTTCACTCGAGCAAAGAGGAAATAAAATCTACAGCATAATTTATGTTTTTCAGACAATAAATTTAATATAAATTATCTGACATTTTATTAACATTATCGTGCCAATGTTTATGCTTATTGTATAAGTCATCAGGGCTACAGTGATGTACAGAGGAGTCTTCGTGAAAGATTAGCCATCATGGGTAAGAAAACAGATAAACTGATAGTGAAGGTTGGTCAACATTTATTGTATTTTTGGTAATATTCCTAGGTAGATTTATACAGGGTTTTAGAATTTTAAATAGTTGTAAGGTGGCTTGGTGCCTCTCTGAATCAAGTATGTGTCTCCATTTATATATTTCAATATTTAAAAAAATATTCCTCCCATAAGGGTTTTTGTAAATATTTCTGAGAAAAATATCCAAAAGGCTTGTATCAATTGTCTTAAACAGTTTGGGATTCAGAAGTTTTTTTTAACACTTCAGCAGGGCCAAAGGTTCAATCCTTGGATCCTTTGACTTATTGAATTTATTTGAATAGTACAGGGAGCTAGATAAGCTCTAGCTTTAGCTATATAATATATATAATTATTTTATTATTGCCAATGTTTCTACTTAACTTGTAAGATTGTGTGTCTTCCATGGTTTAAATTGGAAAGTATTAACATCTAGGTCTGGACCGTTGGCAGAATGTTGTTAACAATCACAGGCCAGCCGTCATCCTGTCTACATTTGACCCTGCCACCAGCAAACCGCACATTTTCATTAGCCTTCCTTCTTCTGAGGTAGTAGAGGCACTTATTTGTGGGTTACTAGAAGTAACTTAAAATAAAATGGAATTAAACTTCATTTTATAAATATATATGTATATTTTTTTTTCTTTCTTTTATTAAATGAATCATTCATGTGTTTTTTAAGTGCCTATTATTAGAGATGATGTGTAATGTGTTGAAGAAAGTCAAGGGTCAGTTTTCAAATATAAAATCTTTAATTGTAAAAGTACAAGTGAAAGGAAAATAATGAAGGTATACTAGAAAACTGTTGATTGCTAGGAGAAGTAGAGATATTTGCTAACTAGTGGCAGGAAGATGGATAAAAAAGAAAAGAGAGAGCAGGGACTTAACTTGACCTGGGCCAACGTCTGGTATTATGCCTTGATTCCTTTATCTTTCTCAGCAGAACATTTAACTTGGAATCTACTAATGGTTTTACAACTCCTTTAAGTATTTCAGGTTACCCACTTATCTTAAAGAAAAATTGAAATTTTGCAATTTATTTATATAATTTAATTGCAATAATAGAATAAAATTTATTTAATTAAAAATTCTCAATCAAAATTAATTTCTACACTATCTGTCTGCAATTCTATATCTAATGATTCGCCTTTAACAAGTTGAAATTTATGTTTTATTTCAATTAAGCTTTGATTTATTTTACGTCTGCCAGTCTTGTGGTGCTTTATATACTTCCTTGATTTTACTTGCTATTTCACTGGTTATATTCCCTGATACCATAATAGTTTTCATGATCATGTAACTTAACTTTGTTAGGTGAAAAATCATTAATATTGAGGATTAAGATATGCTCTATTATTTATTACTACCCTACTTAAAGTTCGATTGTTCTACCTACAATTATCATTGTGAATATATTGCTTCCCATGTATAATGGCATATTGGGCTATTATAATTTTCTCTAATACTACATTTTTTGCTTTAATACAAAAGACTGCTTTGCTATATGAGGTCAAAGGCTTTTGGATAAGGCAGCTAATTAGGCTGGAATTTTTTATACAGTTCAAATAATACCAGCAGCCTTGATAATAATAATTGTCTTATAGTCTATTCTGAAATTTGATTGACTTTTAAAATATTAAAAATATCTTTTTAATTTCTAATGATAATTTTATACAAATATGAAATGTTTTAAGCATTCATTTTCCAAAAATTTTAGAAAGGTTTGACAGAACATCTGTATGTCATTATTTGCATTTGACTTATTAGGCACAGAATTTATCCTAACTTGGGATAATTTATAAGAGGACACTAAATTGATTAAATAAGTTAAAAGGTTGTTTGATATGGAAGAATTTTTTTTTTTTTTTTTATATATATACACATTATTTAACAAGTCAGCATCAAAAGAAAATTTTATTTTAAGAGATTACATCAAATCTTTCTTCAAACGCTTCAGTAGTCATTCATATATACTTTATATTAACAAAATACACACTACTATAACTTTTTTAACAATTAAATTATTTCTGGTATAACTAGCAAGGGTTATTCTAAATAAATGTAATAAAATTCTAGTCGTATAATGGTACATATTTCAAAACTTTCACTAACAGATATCTGTTTCTTAGAAAATAATTAGTAAAAGACTCAAGCATTTTAATTTATCCTTTAATATAAAAATTGTTAATGATAGATAATTGTCATGCAATTTTTAACTGAAAAAGGCCCCTGAATGTCTTTATTTACACAGCAATATTTTAATAAAGCACTTGAAGGCAAGATTTATCCTGGAAAGAAAAAGTAAAACCCAGTCTTAATTTTTTTATTTTATTCACTATGACTTAAAAGAATTCATATTGGGTAATAACTGTTAAGACTATTATAGCTTAATTATGATCATGTAAAAATAATAATCTTTTTATTAAAAAAAGTATAAATAAATAACTAAGGTACAGTTTAAAAAATTGCGGTAGACTATAAATTCACCGTTAAGTGAAGTAAAATTAAAGAAAAAATGCAATCCCAATTATAGTTACTGATAATGGTTAATAATTACAAAGCAGTAACATATTGAAAAAGAACTATTCTAATAGTATCATTTATTATTTAAAATAATACAAGCAGTTGACCAATTAAACAACATCGTTAAAAATTACGATTTTAATTAGTTAAATATTATGTGGTTTATCAGTATGCAGCTGCCATCTGGATTGTTCCGGTGTCCCCTCAATTCCCACAAATCTAACTTTTAGGCTAAAATATTAGTGTTAATGTGAATCAGTATTATGTTTCGCGTATAATTAATATCCGTGAAATAAGAACAATTTAAATATTAAATGTAAATTTTTTTGAATAATTTAAAAATCACAACATTGAACTTTACTTTATTGTTATTTCTTTGATTATCTTAAATTAATATAATGTAAATTCTTATTTAAGCATAATTATTTATTTTCAGCGATAATATGAAATATATTAAAATAATTTTCCTATTATCCATTCATGTGTATTCAGTGAAGGTTTCTTTGTATACCTTTCGTACTAGGGTTATAAGGGTATGTTTTTGTTTTCTAGTGTTTACCGAAGTTTTTGACTGAAGTGATTTTGTGTTTTTCCTTTGATGTGAATTAAGTGCATTTACTACTAAATTGACATTTTTTGCTAATGACATTCATACGAGTAAGGAGTTGTAGAAGCCTCAGGTTATGTTTGTAACCAAAGTTTTATGTTCACTTATAGTGATTATAAATAAAGAAATGTAGCAATTTCGCCCAGTTATGATTACTTGCTTTTAATCAAATATTTAATAGTGTTGAACAGAATGTATTGCTAACTTGTGCAAATTCAAAGTAATGCAGGATGCATTTGTTCGAGACATGTTCAGCATATCCGATGTAAATAATCCAAGGTAAGTGTCCCTTAACTATTATGGATTGTTAAAAATTATCAGGAATATTTCTTTACTAATTTTGTTCCTTTACAAACTCAACTCTGTAGTAAAATATGCTGTAAACTGATTGAAACTCCTCTATTCATTATTTATAATATTTTATTTATCTCTATCTAAGGATAATTACAATATCCTTATTAATGGTTTATAGCTATTGCATGCGCAGAAAGACTCTTATATTGCATGAAATTGTAGTGCAGGATATGTGGTAGTTAGCGAGATTATTTATATTTGTGTAAGTTATGTATTATCTATTGGACTATTCGAAGTTGATAAATAGTAATTGATGGAGTTTTGGAATACTAATTTATCATTAATTGATAATAATATATGGTATATCATTATATTCATTCCTTGATTAAGCTTAACTAGATTTACTGTTAAGAAATTAATCTCTTTTAATTTCTGTCGCTGTTAATAACATATATTATTATTTGTTTATTGGTTTTATAATTAAATTTGATGTAAGGCCTTGATTTAATAAGTATGCTAATCTTGTGAAATAAAATGTTTTGTAAATTTTTGGTTTGTTCTAATCTATGATAATAGATATCATCAAGTAGCAGACTCTTACATAAGTTTTATTAAAACCCACTTGTGTAATTAAAAGAGTTTAAAACTAGCTTTTCTATTTAGTTCATAATGATACCTTCTTTGGTGAAAGTACTGGAATAAATAAAACAAAGTAAAAATAAATAGTTACATTATGAATCATACAGTTAACTTTGATTCAAATGATTCTTTAAACTTGGTCTTTTTTTTTTTTTTCTTTTTTTTTAATTGTTCCACTATGATTATTCTGTTGCAGTAATTTAGATTATATTTACTTAAAAGCATACTCATTTTTTCTTAGTTTAATGTATTTTGTTTTCTTTTTACCATCTTAACCTTTCGGCTCCTTATCTAGGCTTTAATTCTTATTTCTAGCTGTTACTGATTTATAAGTACTAGCTCTTATTTGAATGTGTTTTTCATGCATATAAGAAGTTATTTTATGACCATAAGGTTATTTTGGTATTTCTGCCAGTAAATTTTTTTTTTTTTCATGACTCAACATTTAAATAGATTTTGGGTTTTGAGTATTATTAGTTTATTTATCTTGATCATAACTGATTTTGATGAATCACATTACAGCAAGGCATGCATTTTACCAGAGTTGTTATAGGGCGAGTCATTTCCTCCCTGCTTGTCAATTACTTTTAGAATCTATTGTAATTTATGGTTCTTTAAGCCTAATGATGGTATAAAACTTTAATTAAAGGCTTTAATTATATAAATAAAGTGCTAAGAAAGATTATCTTTTACCAGAGAGTACAAATAAAATTCATTAAAATTTTGGGGCAAAGTTATTTTTTTGTGACTAATCATTGGTAATAAAGAAAAGTGATAAGAAAACTATTCCCACAGTCAATTTTCAATGGATATTGGTTATAGGACTGTGTTGTCTTCTGAGGCCAGACAATTGCATTGTATGAGGGAATTATAATTGCTTTTAGTCGTATTAATAATATTCTGTTTTACAATTTAATGAAAAAGGCCAATTTGATAAGGATCCAAAGCTTACAGAAAAAGCCAGAAATCTTTGATTGATGCAATATTCAAAGCCCTATCTCTGAGCTCAGTTCTTTATCCAATTTAATATTTATGGGGAATTTTAAAATTTGATAAAGATGTTTAAAGGGAGGGCTTAAACACACTCTCTGGGAAACTTTAGAAGGCAAGCTCTTAAAGAAGAATGAATTTTAAATTAGTTGTGAAATACCAGAAACATAGCCCATTTGATTCCCCAAAAATTTCAAGTTGTTCTTAAAGCAAAAAGATAACATTCAGAGTACTAATTAGTAAATTAAATAACATAATTTTGCTTAACTTTTATAAGTTGAAAATGCTTCTTTTTTTTTAAATTATAAAAATGTATAAAGGGGATATTCAAATTTTTTTTAAATTTATATATGTTTGATAATAAGCAGTTGTTTGAAGAAAAAAAAAAAGTTTTGGATGTATAACTTGCTTATTCATTAGATAACGAATTGAAATATATGAATAGAAGACTATAAATGTTGATATAAATTAAACAATATTTAATTTCTGATAAAGCTTGCTTAGTTGACAAAAAGTTTCTAGAGAGGAATAGGCCAAGTTTCTTTGTCTGTGAGGCAGATTAAGTTAAATTCCTTGTATTACATATATGTGTGTGTGTCAACTAACTTTTTACCAGTGTAAAACTAAACTTTTTGTCAACTAAGCAAGCTTTATCAGCAATTAAATATTGTTTAATTTATATCAACATTAATGGTCTTCTATTCATCAAATGTTTATTGCCACAATTGACTTCAATTGTTTGTATTGTTTAGAACTATATTTATTTATGGTTGATGGTTAGTTGGCCGTCTCGAATATCATGTGAGAATGGTCGGGGTTTCGGCCAGGAAGAAAAAATATACACCAAAATTTGGAGTAATATTTTTATTTATGCCAACGTTTCGGCTTACCTAGTAAGCCATCATCAGGGCTGTTGAGTGTGGTGAGTCTTGTGAAATTACGCCATGGTGAGTGTGAGAGATGAGTGGAGATGTGGACTGGCAGGTGTTTGTTGTACTGGACGATCTTTCTTGAGGTGTAACATTTGGGCTTCTGATAGAGGGGGTGAGCAGGGTCCTGTGAATCTGGGAGCGAGTGAAGGGTCTGCGGTGTAGTGAAGAGTGTGTATTGGTGTTTGAAGCACCCCGTTGATTATGTTGAGTAGACATGGTTGATGGTTAGTTGGCCGTCTCGAATATCATGTGAGAATGGTCGGGGTTTCGGCCAGGAAGAAAAAATATACACCAAAATTTGGAGTAATATTTTTATTTATGCCAACGTTTCGGCTTACCTNGTATATTTTTTCTTCCTGGCCGAAACCCCGACCATTCTCACATTATATTTATTTATTTTCTTAATTTTTAAAATAAAAATTTTGATTAAAAAAAAAAGAGAGAAATAAAAAAAAAATATTTAAGAGTAGTTTGTAAGATTTTTTTCAATTTTATATTTTTAAAAAAAGTATCAAAGAATACTATGGATATTATGAGTACTAAAATCTTTCAGTTCTGTGATATTTCCTTCCCTCTTGACAAGTGTTTGATTTGCAATAGTGGTTGTAATTTTATTCATTGAAGCAGTAACAAATCATAATTGATCTAAGTAGCAATCGGAATTGAATGTAACCAATTTATTTTTAAATTTTTTTATAATGAAAAGAAGAAGAAAAGAAAATCAAAAATATTTCTCATTGGTGACTGCTGATCTATTTTATGTGAATTTCATGCTTGACTTTGTCATCAACTCTCATTCTCCACAATGAAAATCTTAATTTTTGTGCTATTTGACCGGGTGTGAAAAAATTTAACTCCAATTCCTAAAACTCTTTAATTTTGTTTGGTCACTCTTTAATACACCCACTATAAAAGAAAAAAAATTGTCATTTTAGCTCCATTTTTAGTTATAAACATAACCTAGATAAATTGCTTTTGGCCCCAATTTTCGTTTTTTTTTTTTTTTTTTTTTGTTTCTAACTAGACTAACATATATTTAGTAAAAAATCAACACTAAATTTTTACTTTCTTACTTAACTGCTTCAAAGGATCTCTTATACCTAGCAATGAAAAAAAAAAAATATCTATTTGGAGGTAAATTTGTTGACTGTCAAGTTTGATGAGTTTTATGTTGATGATTGTCAGGAATTCGGTCTTGGTAGTTGAAGAATTAAAAACTAATTTGTAACCAAAAAAGTTTTTATTTCAGCCAATGTTTCGGCCTGAATTTCAGGCCTTCATCAGGACTGAATATGAAAAAGAAACACAAAAATAATATAGAAACATGTCTATAGGTCATAATCTAACAAATAATAAGAAAATTAAAATATAAAACTGTGTGTAATGGACTATATAATTTAGATACTGAATATATCAGGAGAAAAAAAAATTATTTATACTTTTATAAATCCTAAAAATTTATTGATGAGTCTGTGTATTATGTGTATTAAGCCATTACATACCAAATAGGATGATGGGGAGAGAGAGACTTGCTGAAAAAGGAATTAAATGACTGGAGGTTCATGGAAATCTCACTGTAAGGAAGAAGGAGAGAGTGGAAAAAAAAGCATGCCATGAGGTGGTCTTATGGTGATTTTTGTTTTAAGTTATGAAAAATATTACTGTATGTGGAAGAAATATAGTATTTGTCTGTTTTTGTCATTGACAGAGTTTTGTTCTAGATGTATGTGAATAGACTCTGCTAAAAGTCGTTTCTCAAGGTTGGGATCAGTCGCAAGGAGTGTGAATTTGTTAAAAGTTGAAAGTATGTTTGTTAATAGTAGAGTGTTTAGAAAGAGCAGTAGTGGTTTTTTTAAATTTTTAATGTCATGTTGATGGTTGCTGGTTCTTTGTTTTTCCCTATATATGCTGAGGCACAATTTTAAATGGCGCAGGGGATTTTGTAAATGACGTTACATCTTTCAGTATGGGGAGTGGGGGTCTTTCATTTTCATGTATAAGTTTTGTAGTTTATTGTTGTTAGAGAAGCCTATGCATAGTTTAGTGAAGATATTAATTAAAGATTTATTGATTTTTTTTTTCTGGTAGAGTGGAAATATACGGTAGGAAACAGAACATTGGAGTGTCGCTAGAAGGAATCGGAGTGGAAGGAGAATCATAAAATTTATTGATGAGTCTGTGTATTATGTGTATTAAGCCATTATTGTTAAGATTGTTTGTTACACATTAAATGTTTTTGTTGTGGATGTGTCGGAAAGGTTAAGGGTTCTGGAAATGAGGTTTTTTGCAACATTTATTTTTTGATGACAAGGGTGTGAGGATTTAAAATCTAGAAGGCGTCCGGAGTATATAGGTTTAGTGTACCAGTCAGTAATTGTGGAGTCATCTTGGTTTCTGATTAGGAGTAAATTAAGAAATAGGAATTGGTTGTTAGATTCTAGTTCTATTGAAAATTTTAAGCTGAGGTGGTAAGAGTTGAAGGAATTGAAGATTTCTGGTACTTTGGCTTGAGTATTAATAAGAGGTTGTCTATGTATTTTTTTTATATCAAAAAGTTGTCGTTCGGGAAAGAAGGGAGTGTCTAGTAGTCCATTCATTGTGATATTAGCTATGTCTGAGGAGAGGCAATTTCCCATGGCCAGTCCAAATATGTAGAATTTGTGTTGGAAGCAGCCTATAACCGGAACTGCTACACATTGAGAGTGTCTGTAGGTAAGAATTTAGTGGTAAAGTTGTCTGTGGTTTAATTATGCGCCAGTTGTTTTTAACTATAGTGAGGGCTTTGTCAATGGGAACGTTCGTGAAGAGGTTGGTGATGTCAAGGGATGTAAGGATAAAATTGTTTGGAATTTTGAGAGATTTTATTAAATATTTTAGGAAAAGAGAATTGTGTCATAAGAGTGCTTGTAGGGAAGGGAGTA
The DNA here is from genome assembly GCA_000696205.2 of Oncopeltus fasciatus. Taxonomy (NCBI): domain Eukaryota; kingdom Metazoa; phylum Arthropoda; class Insecta; order Hemiptera; family Lygaeidae; genus Oncopeltus; species Oncopeltus fasciatus. Next base: position 109,443 of record KZ808104.1, on the reverse strand, counting down.
GAAATTTACTGAGTTTAAAGGAGGGGAAATTAATGTTGGATATGATAAGGCGGAGAGGATTGTTTGGTTTGTGTATTTGGGGAGCTCATAACATCTAGGTGCTTGTAAATTGTAGGAAGTGAGGCTTCTATATGTTTTGCTGTTGATATGTTGGGCATATAGTGAGGATATGTGCTCATTGAATTTGCGGATGAGTGTGTTGGTCGGGTCATTATTATTGGTAATGGGGAGATATGTTGTGTCGTCATTGAGTAATTTGTGCATTTTTTCAAGTAGTCTGCTTGCCCATTATGATAGTTTCATTTCCTTTGTTTGTTCATGTAATAATAATGTTGTCATGAGTTTTTTTTTTAAGGAATGGGATAATTTGAGGTCATTAAAGAAGTAAATGAAATTAGGAGTTAGGTTGGTTGGGGTATGTAGGTGGTTGGTTAATTAGTTGCTGATGCGGAGGCGTAAAAGTTCTCTCTCCTCATCACTTACATTAAATAAATTATCCTTGTGGACAGTATTGTAGTTAGTATGTGGGTTGGTAAAGTTATTACCTAGGCTGAGAATATTGATTACATTAGAAGGAATATTGATGGAAGAAATATTGTGTATGAAAACAGGGTTGGTGACAGGGCAGGTTTTCTGTATATTTGTGTGTTGTAGGAGAGTTTTGAACTTATGTATGTGTTGCTTTTTTTTATGATTTAAGATCTTAATGTATTTGTTTACTGCCAAGGAGAAATGGTCGAAATCTACTTCATCAATATTACTTATAATCCTATCAGTTACAGATTTTTTACTTATAGTATACTTTATATATATATAATTTCACTGAAAAATAAATTTAGGTACAATTTTTTGAAAGTGTCACTGATACTGTTAAATTTTGTTTTAGAGTTAAATATACAGGAGACTTAAAGTTGTTTGTTATAAAAAGTGGGCAAATACTGTGTGAGCGACATTTTAAGAGGAAGATCCGGTGTTAGCAATGTTTTGTGTGGGAAGTGTGTAATTTTATTATTTTATTTAAAAGGGGTTTAGTGTTAAAAGTATGTTGAAGGTTAGTAAAGAGTCGATCTACCTTGTTTTCCTGTATGTTCGTTGTGCCGGCTACAACTTCGCGGGGTTTTGGGGGTATCATGAAGCTATGAGATAGTTGATGTTAAATTTGATTTGACTGGGTGAGTTTAGCCTTGTTTATTTTATGTTGATGTCTTTGGTTATTGGACATCTGTGATGAATTATTGTGGTGGGTGTGCATATAGCAGCTTCGTAAATTGAGGGTTCTTCTATTGTGTTGTGGTGATGACATGAGAAATGTAGTTGAGTTTGGAGAATTCGTGGTTGGTGTCATGTTAATAAGGATGTTATCATCCTTCTTATATGTTTCCCGGGCTGAAAATATTCAATTTAGAGCTAAATTTTTTTACTATCAAGTTTTATGAAGAGAGGATTATCAGGAATTTGGAACTGGTAGTTGAAAAATTAATGAACAATTTGTAATCAAAAAAGTTTTTATTTTAGCCAATGTTTTGGCCTTCTCCACACAATCTTCTCACGTTCTTCCAATCAATAATTATATAACTACCCATTACCCACGAATACATGAAAATTAATTACTTTTTGAAAATCTTTTGTGTATTACATCTTTGTTTATTGAAATTAACTTAATTTCAGGCCTTTTCACTAAATCTGGATGTTTGTAGTATACCTTTTATGCATGTATGTACTATTTGTGTGTGTTGCATACATGCATCTTGAAACATTTGTAAAGGATTTTTCTCATTATTATTTAGGATTTAATGAACTTTGAATAAGTTTGTGTATTGTCTATAACTCCCTCTGCTTTCAACAAAATAAATTTCAGAAAGGGTCAAGGATCTTTTCCCCAGTTGCTTGAGAAGCAAACCACTAAGGGTAACAATTCTTATTGCTAGGTAACTGTGCAGTCATCTACTAATTACAGTTTAAAAAGTATGAGGTGCTGTTATCCTTGTTGGTTGTGAAAATATTGTTATCTTTTTAATTTCATACCCAATTTCTTAACCAGTTGTATTTTTTTCCATCTCTCTCATGCTACCTGAATTTTGAGAACATTTCTTTGGTCAGCTTCTAAAAGACCTTCATAAAATTGAAGTGTAGAGACGGGCTATTTCTTTTATTGGCATTAGATCTTGTCACAGTGAACATTTTTTCACTATTTACTGGCTATAATTATTTATTAGGATTTCAAAATAATATTTTTTTAAATGTAATTATAAGGTTTCAAATAACTAATTTCTTGTTCTTTTATAAACAAAAAATAATTTGTTTAGAAAGTATTAAAATAAGAATTTTGCCCTTTCCTTTTTCATTTATTTTTTATTGTAATTTATAAAATGTAGTGTTTCACTGTAATTTTTATTGATTTACTACTATTTTTTTTTAATGTAATATTCTCAACTAGGCTGTTACTAAATATATGTTTATCAATTTTTTTTTGTATGTTTTCAGGTATAATGGGCATGTACAAGTTTCCTCCCTTGGCAAAGGAGCTGGAGGGAAGAGAGACAGGAAGGGATGTACAAAGGGGAAAATTGAGGCGATAATGAAAAATAATATTGCTCGTCCAAAAGTTTGCATTAGTAACACAATCAAAAGAACTGTTAATTCGGCAAGTAATCATACGTTATACACCAATCACCACTCTGTGAAATCTGAGCAAGAAGAAGACCCTTATACATTTACAGAACCTGAACCACAGGCTTTGAGTTTGTATCAGCCATCTGGCAGTTCCAATAAAAAGCTTTCCTCCTCTCGGCCATCCCCAGCCATCATGGTATGCCAAGAGAAGACTAAGGTTGAACATGGAACAAAGAATTTAGTTAAATTGATTAAGACACCACCTGAAGGTTCGTCTAAATTAAAAAAATTAGAAGCTGATATCGCTAGGAGCAAAGTTATCGGCAAGCGTAGAAAAATAGTTGATCAAGTACCTCTGAGACTGAATGATTGTTCATCAAAACGGGAACCTGGGAAAGTGTGTATTACTGCCAAAAGAAAAAGTACTTGGCAACAAGAAAGAAATTCCAAACATGAACTCCTAGAAAGGATACACAGAGAAAAAAATAGTTTGCTTCAATATACTCGTGATCTATACCCTTTAGGTTTGTAATATTCTCTTTCTATTATTCCCAAATATTATTAAATATTGTGAAAATTATGAAGAGCTATTTTTCTAGAATACATGCTGTTCTATTTATTGAAATCTTATTTACTCTAACAGGTTTTCTTTCTTTTTTAATTTTTTTAGGATTAAATATAAAGTAGCATTATTTTGCTTTATTTTATATTTTTCTTCATTTTTTTTTTTTAATGGTAGTTCTAGTATCACCCATTAATATTAGACTAGGTATATTTTTCCCTTTAATTTAGACTCCTAGCCAAGATTTTATTAGTTACAAAAATTTAAATCACCTAATAAATAAGTAAGTAAGCATAGGAGTAAATGGGTAGGTGGGTGTATAATAGGTATATAAAAAAAAATGACCCTATTATCAAACTCAAAATTTCAATGAAATGTAAATTTTTTAGTCTTATTTAATTCTTAGGGCATTCTCTAAGCTAGTTAAATCCCATTTGACTTCTTAAAAAAATCTCTGATTAGTCAAATATGACAGTATCCTACAATGTTCTTGTCATTTTAAGGCATTACTTGAAAAAAATTTTACAGCCATTGAAGAAACTCACAAAATTATTAAGTAGGAAGGTGTCCTTGACCACCACATTACAGGGTGGTGATTAGAAAAATTTAGCAGTAGAGATACGATGTTGAAAAGGAAGAAGGACTCCGGGAGACAATTAATGGAAATTGATGAGGTTCTGCAGGAAGGTGTTGAGTCAAATCCATCCACAAGGAAATGTATGTTGAAAGATACAGTTAGTTGCCATCTTCTCTCCATGGGGAAGATGAAACAGAGAAGTAGACTGGTCCTTCTGAACTTATTCCTTGGCAATTATTAATTGTATTTCATATCAAAGGTATAATAATGCAAAAAAAAATTTCAAAACATATTTTCAGATGAAACATATATAATCTAATGTATATAATATTATTTTCACACGCCTATTACCTTTAAGAAACATATAAGGTTAAATTTTTAAAAAAAATATCTTGAGGAAAAATGAAAATAAATATTTTTCTATTTCAGATGTTCAGATATATTCTCTTTTTTATTTGTGCCTTGATATATATTGCATTAATAAGAAATCTTAGCAGCAATTACTTTATTTCCATGATATTGACTAACTAAGAAACTACTAAGTAAAATTTAAATACAACTTATTAGATCTTTTGTTTGAATTCTTGAGACTGAGTTGAAGACATTGTCTCAATACTTTGCCTTGTTTATAAGACACCTGATTAATTTCATTTATGTTAGGTGAAAGTTATTTTTATTGAAGATATTACAAAACTCTCAACTATTGTTGAAGATGTTGCTGAGTTCGCGCGGTGCAAACAATGCAGATTTTCCATGTTATATCAAAAATTATTTTAACAGGAGTAAATGACTAACTAGATCTTAAAAGCTGCTAAAGATAAGGAATGTATAGTTAATGATATTGTGTCCAAGTGGGATGGGAAGGGGATTCAACCTTCCTGGTTACCTTCTGTCTTTAATATCTTCCTAAATTATTTTTATGTTTGCTCTGAATCTAGTTGTCTTCTAAACCTCCTATTTCAGTATTGAATGATTTCAATCAAAAACCAACAGAATTTGGTTTCCCTATATAATGAAGAAAAAAAAAGTGGTCCTATCCAAACCAAACCTGTTAGTTACATTCTACAGAATTATTGACTTTAAAAAGACAGAATTGTATCTGCATAATTAGTAAATTAATTTCCAAAAAAGATTTTGGCCTAGGCCATTTTCAAGTAATATGTAAGGTGGAATCTCCCTTACCTTAGATCAGTTTTCTCAGAGACTCTCTACAACTATGGACTATACAAAAACCATTTTCCAAACATAAACTGTTTTTAATAATTATTCCAATTGAAATTTTATATATAACTATATCCTAGAAATAAATAATACCCATATTCCATTTTCTTTAAATAACAAATCTCCCACATTAGGATACAATAGATCAATCAGTGTTTAGTGCTTCTTGCTTTTCTGTCCTGCCAGTATTTCTTCGTCATTTCCTATCACACTTTTTCGGTGATTCTATACTGTCGTTTGGTTTTGATCCTCATCTGGAGCCTCTTCATTTTAATCTTAGTTACATTTTTCATGGATCCTACTGCTTGCATCAGTAGGTCAGTAGTATTTTCATGCATGGAAAATGCATGTGGAACTACTGATAAGACTTGAAGGTAAACCATTTTCCAATAAAGACAAATATTTTACTGTTAGTGAGGAGGAATGTACTACTGAATCATCGGATATGGATATTTCAGACTCTGTTATAAATCATATCCAGTTGTAGTTGCACTCTTCGGTGTTTAAGGCACCCAATACTAAAAATATTATGGAACAAAAAATTAATGATTTCTGAGGCACATATTAAAGACAAGAAAAAGTGATGCATTTCATGCATAGGGTGGAGTTATTATTCTGTCAGGAGAGAGGAGGACTGGTGAGGGACAGCTATTAACCCCTTGTCCTTGCCTTTCATCTCCCTCTCACTCAGTAAAGAGTATATTAAGCTATTGAGAAGCATCTGGTATTAATCCAATGAGAAATCTTTGGAAATAATTTTTTTTGTAAAGCATCAGTCATTAATACAAATTAAGGAATGCCTTTTTTTTTTGTCTCTGCTATGATAGCAGTGTAGCTCAATGTTTTTCCTGCAGTTATAGAGAGAGAGAGTTATATTTTATATAGGTTATATACAATTCCTGAATGTTGTATTTAGTTATCTTTATTGACATCTAATTGGTATTTCCTAAGAAAAAAAATTGGTTACCATTTATGACAAGGACAGGTAAAGCATATAATAGACTTTGCAGAACTATTTCATTTATTTTGAGGCCTGTACCAAGATTTTCTCTTAAAATTCTTGTTTTAATCTAAGCTGTGTGTTGTGATACGTTTAAAAAATCTTCACCTTATGAGATTCAAAAACAATTGTCATTTAAGAACTTATCAAAAAATTATTCAAAAATTTATTTTTCTGTATATTCTGATTATGTAACTTGACTTGCACTTAAACTATATTAAAACAGGCTTCATCAAGAAACAAAAGTTTGCCTCATGCCTTGGGTGTTTTGAATGGAGTGCTATCTGTAGATAGCTCCACCCTCTATGACTCTAAATGGTTGAATTGCGTAATAATAAAAAAATTTAATTAAACTCTTACTTCTTTATATAAGAGTTGACTGATTTGCCTTCAGGTACATATTGGAAAAATATGTACTTATGCTAAAAAAACAACAATTTATTAAATAATAAGTTTTATTTTTATTGCTTTACAGGTCTGGAGCTTTCTGACTCAGATTCAACTTGCGAAGAAGATGATGAGCCCCTTTTAAGGGATAGGTGGTGGTTCTGTCGATCTGGAGATGGGCTCGAAAGAGAACGGAGAGTGGGGGAAGCAAAAGCTTCCCTAAGGAGACAGCTGCATCATGCTGCCCGTGCCCTCCGCTTAGCTGAATTACCCCCAGATGGTGTCGTGACAGCCATGGTAGAAGCAGCTAGGCAGTTCCCCGCTGCTACTGCTGCTATTCTTGACCCAACACTTCCCACTACTGATAGATTACCCCTGAACAAGTAATTAACATTCTCTTAACTTGTTTGTTGTTTTATTTTGCTTAAGTGCATTTGTTTTTTCAATGAAATAAAAGATTCAGCAAACAGTTAAATACCATTTCCATAATTTAAATAATAAATGTTAAAAATAATTTAAATGATATAATAATATTATCAAAAGGGTTTGAGATTATTTGTGTTTAGGGATTAGCAAATAAATAATTAGAACTAAAAAACATATTGTTGAAATATTGTTCTCTAACTGATATAGGAAAACTCATTACATTTGGTATATATCAGAAAGTTTATCTTGAAGGAAAAGTTTATATCAAAAAGAAAAGTTATCTTGATTTATGATGGGCAATCTTTCTCTTAGGTTCTTGCAAGAGCCTAGAAGTGAGAGTTCTAAAAGTGGTCCCTTTTAAAAGAAGATCAATCTTCACTTTGCAAATTCAGTTGTTGTTTTTTTAACTTAGTTGTTCTTTTAATTCAAGGTTTGGTTTTGAGGAATTAATTCAATTTTTGTTCTTGCACATTTGCAAAGGGCACTAGGAAAATTTTGCTGATATTATTATTTGCTACAATTTTTAAAGTAATATCCTCTGCCCAAAATACTTTTTCTGTCCACCTAAACCATTATTTAAAGTACACCTGGCATGTTTCATCAGAGACCTGGCCATATTCAATGTTTCAAGCCATTATTTACAGGTCAGGTCCTTATTGCTTGTGAACTGCCTCATTTTCTTACCTGAAAGAGAAGTGTGAATTGACAGGGAGCTAGATAGATCTGGTCTGTTGGGAATGTGCTCTTACTGATGTATTATGGCCTTATATTTTATGCTATTTTATTAATTTTTAACCTATGTATAATTTATTAAAATACCAATACAATTGTAACATGGTTTAGGTGTCAAATTTTATGCTAAAACTTTATGGGATGCGATACAGTATTATCGCAGTGAAGGAACCATGTCTGGCCATTCTTATGTTCAGCTGAGGTTTCTGAAGACTTACTATTTTCAGTAAATATTCCTCAGTGTGCCTCTTGGATGTGACAATCTTCTGTGTTACTGTGCTAGTGTCACTCACTCTAAATATTCTGCCATCATTCTTTTCTTCTTTTTTTTTAATTTGGATTCACTTTTTTTTTTTTTTTTTTAATTTTATTACTTTACTATTTTAATTCTTTGTCAGGTCTTTATTAAACCTGCGTATTAAATGACAAGATAATTGTTTTAATTTCTAACTCTCATACCAAAATTTGTGTGTGTGTATCAAGTATTTATTTTATACTATTAATATGTTTAAACATTAGAACATAATATAGACTAATAATACATTGAGAATGAATTATAATAAATTACATTGAAATTTAATAGATATAAAACAATTTTACTTTGGTTGTTATTTTTAACTCCAAACGACTTAACATTTTGATGCTAAATTTCAGGCAAAATTTTTTTATTTTCTCCTTACCTAATTTTTTAAAGAAAAAATTAGAAACCAAAAGTATGAATGTATGTATCAGTTATTATAATTTTTTTTCTTTTTTTTAGAGGAGCAATGATTCTTGTGAGGGGGGAGAAGTGCTCTTATCCAGAGGGATGTGAGAGACAAGCACTCCCATGTACCAGGCATTGCATGAAGCACATCATGTACAATGTGGACCAACGGCTCTTCTCCCATTGCACAGCCAAGTATCCTGACAACACCCAGTGTACCACTCCTGTTTTTGATGTTCTCCACAGCCTCCCCCTCTGCCACCAGCATGCAACTTCTGTTTCTGCAGTTAGTGTTTTAAATATATTTTTTTTAGTTTTTCTCTTCAAATTATTTAAAATTTGAATTAAATTTGAATAGTATAATTGTGTTCCTTAATATGAATTGTAACAAAATTCTTAGTTGTAAAATTCAAATAACAGAAAGGTAAAAGAGGGTTTCATGAAAACGACATTGGTTCCTCTCACATATTGAGCAATATAGTGATCACCATGATGTGTAGAAAACACCTATTGCTTTTCTACTGCCTAAATACTGGTATTCCATGGGCCGGTCTAGGGTAGTTAGTAGCTTATAACTTATTATAGCTTTAGCTATTTATTTCACCTGTATGTATTATTGTATAGCTCTATATAAAGAATAGTTTTTTTTTTTTTTAATTTGTTGGTTGTATGAATTTATAATTAACAAATAATACTTCATCAAAATTTTTCGTGCTTACCCCTTGAGTTTTAAAAGAAACTGTTATAGAGAAAGTTTCCCTCTCCTACACATACTCTGGTGGAAAATATAACAGTAGTGACGTATGAAACCCAGAACCTTTCATTCAGTTTAAAAGTCTCCATCCAATGAACTGCTCTTATTTTTGTACATTATTTAGACTTCTGAGCAATAATATCCCTCTGAGTAGTCTGAGACTGCTAATTAGAAAGATTCTTAAAACAGTAGCTGTTTAAATTGAGAACTAATTTTAATTAACCCTCAATATTATTATTTTATTTTATTTCTAGATCTGAAATGATATTTGTTTTATTTTTAAAATCCTTATTTATTTGTATACATTTTAATTCTAAAAGTATCTTCTTGTTTTTAGTAAGCATTAAATAAAGTATGAAACTATTTTATATCTATAAATATACTTACTATGGAATGAATTTTTGACCGTCAATTTCTATGAAGAGAGGATTGTCTAGAATTTGGTCATGGTAGTTGAAGAATTTAAAACTAATTTGTAACCAAAAATGTTTTTATTTTAGCCAACGTTTCGGCCTGAATTTCAGGCCTTCATCAGGGGTAAATATGAAAAAGAAACATACAAAATAATATAGAAAGATGTCTATATATGATAATCAAGCAAAGAAAAATATATGAAACTATGTGTAATCGACTATATAAAATGGATACTGGACATATTGAAAATAAAAAATTATTAATAATATTCATAAGTGTAACATACCTAATAATCTTTGTTTGTCCTATATAAGCTGTCGTACAATTTTGAGTGGCAAAGGGGATTTTGTAAATAATGTTACATCTGACAGTATGGGTGATGGGGCCTTTCAGTTTAGTGTATAAATTTTGTAGTTTGTTATTGTTGGAGAAGCCTATATGTAGTTTGGAGAAGGTATTAATTAGAGCTTTATTGATTTTTTCTGATAGAGTGGGAATATAGGGTAGGGAACGGAATATTGGAGTGTCACTAGGTGGAATTGGAATGGAGGGGGAAGTTTAATGAGAATTGTGAAATTTATTGGTCTGTGTATTAGGTGTTGTGGAAAGCCATTATGGTTAAATTAAATTATGGTTAAGAATGTCTGTTATGTATTTAATGTTTTTGTCATGGAATATATTATTGGAGAGGTTAACGGTTCGTGAAATGAGGTTTTTTGCAACATTTATTTTTTGATGATGGGGTGTGAGGAGTTGAAATCTAGGAGGCGTCGGGAGTATATAGATTTAGGATTTCAGTTCGTAATTATGGAGCCGTCTTGATTTTTGATTAGGAGTAAGTCAAAAAATGGGATTCGATTTTTAGATTCTAGTTCTATTGTAAATTTTAAGTGGAGACGGTAATAGTTAAATGAATTGAGGATTTCTGGGTCTGGGTTAAGTATGTTACACTTATGAATATTATTAATATTTTTTTATTTCCAATAAGTTCAGTATCCATTTTATATAGTCAATTACATACAGTTTCATATTTTCATTCATTTTTCTTTGTTTGATTATCATATATAGACATGTTTCTATATTATTTTGTATGTTTCTTTTTCACATTCAGCCTTAATGAAGGCCTGAAATTCAGGTCGAAACGTTGGCTAAAATAAAATCTTTTTTGGTTACAATTATTTATCTACTATGACCAAATTCCCAACAATCCTCTCATCATATATTTACTTACTTTTCCCTAAGCTAGTAAAGACATTGTCTGACATTGGTGTATTATGTTGGTAAAGCATACTTTTTTTTAATCTAAATAATGTTTGATTTTCATGATAAAGGGCATGAAGTCATTTCAAATCTTATTTAAGGTATTCAAAAAAGAAAATATATTTCAATATATTTATTTTAAAATAGTATTTTTTTTTTTTAAATTGGTTAATTATTATTCCATGTATTTGTTGTTTTTTCTTAGGAGATGCAGAATAGATTATCTGACTCAAGATCTAGTAAAAAAGTTAGTAAGAAGAGCCGTATGATAGGTAGTAGTAAGAGAAATAACAAGAAAAGGAAAAAGTTGGGTGCTTCCTCTATACCAAGAATCTCTTCTGAGGTTCATGTTACTCTCAGTCCTCCTCCACCTCCGATTCCCCAACCTGTTCCTGAGTCGCTTTTGCCTCCAGAGCCGACCGTCTCCCTTGAGCTACCTCATCAATCTCAAGGTTAGTAAGCGGCAAACTCTTCATCATTTCTATTTTTTCTCTTTAGTTTATTTTTTCTGAGTTTTTTCCTGATTTTCAATAAGTCAAGTTATTATTAATTGTATTTTCTATAATTAAAACAATGGATTATGTGGCAAAACATCTGTGTCAGTACATATAATCTAAAATTTCATGTCCTTAAAATATTATTATATATTCAACTTGTTTTTCTTCTTCATTTAACTGCTGATTTTTTTAAACTTTCCTGATTATTATTTTTACTAACTTAAAAAAACATGTGATCTTCAGCAGTCTCATTTACTATTAAGCTGAATCTATACCTGCCCCACTCAGTGAGGTTTAACACCCAGTTAAATAAAGCGATTAGGTAGGTTTGCAGAAGCAGGGTGATCAGTCCTGCTTCCAACAGACTCACTGTCTGTAGGGGTTTATTCTCTTAGATGAGTTGCCACATCTGGACTGATAAATCTCTTCAATTTGAGGGGCCGTTGTCCTTTTCAATGTCTAGGGCTATGCTAGTGACTAGCAGCTCTCCCTTAGATTGGGGCAATAACCTCTTGCTTGTCCTAGCACATTGGCTACAGCTCACCCTGCTGAGAAACTTAGGAACTAATAGTTCAGAAAAAGGATTGAGGAGACTAAAATTCAATCACAGGGTCTCTGGCAGGTGATTCATATACATTAACCACTATCCACCACCCTTAAATGTGCATGTATGTATATATGTTTCTGTAGAGCTCTAATATCTGTAATTCTTGAAATAAATAAGCTTATCTAGCTTATTTTTTCAAACCACTTTATGGTAGAGGAGGGGTTTTAGAAGGGATGTAATAATTTTCACGTAGCTTCTTTTAATTGAATTTTTTATTGCCTTAAGATTATCTTCAGCTTCGAGTTATTTATTTTTAATAAAGGTTTATTGAAAACTACCCCAGTGAATACCATTCCTTTTTTATTTATTTATTTATTTTATTTTTTTTAAGAATGTGAATTGCTTTTTCGTTAACAAATTACTTTCTGACAAGTGTAATACATGTGTATAATGTAGTTGTTGAGAATGCCAATAGAGAACAGCTGTAGGATCCAATAATCCGAAGCTTCAAGATGGTGACTGATCTATTCAAGTTAGGAGAGAAATGGTACCTCGTGACCACCGATTGATATTCCTGGTTATTCAAAACCATGAATATAAAGAATCTGATTACTGGCAGTAATTCTTGATTGCAAGATAGCATTTGAAGTCATGGCATCCCAGATTCAATCTGAGCAGACTTTGGCAGACAAATTCAAGTTAGAGTCATGTGACCTCTGTAAATTTACCAGAGAATGTAGACTTAAGCTCATTCATAGTTCACCAAAATTCCACCAGTCAAATGGAGCTCCTGAAGCAGCCGTTAAGGTGGCAATTACCTTACCAAAAACCATGGCCTCTTCCTTGCTTTACTCGTATTCCAGATCACTCTGAGCTTTGGAAATCTCCAGCAGGACTTTGTATGAACAGGAATCTGAAGGACATTCAGTCGAGGGTTTTATTAAATTCATGTTCTTTTTGGTTTTATGAATGACTTTGTTTTCATTTGTTTCCTTTCTCTTTTAACTAAAGCAAAATATGTGAGAAATATGCTTAGTTTACTTTGTTCCTTTGTTCTGCTTAACTTCTCTGTAAGTTTAAAGCATTTGTAAAATTTATTCAATCCATTATTTATAAAAGTCAGTTTACCCCACTTTATGTAAAGAAAAATCATGCATAATTTCAATTTAATTTATTTGTTTAATTTGTCTCTTATATGTTAACATGTCTACATTTAAACTTTGGCAGCTATTGTGGTTGTTACTAATACTTCATTCAAGGAGTTTATATTGAAAGATATCTATTAGCTCCTGATTATTTTTCCAAATTTATTACAGTTAGGCTAAATACATTTTTGAACCATGAATTCCCACCGTCCATCTCCCCCCCCCCTCCCTTGAATACTCAATTTCACATAAAACTGGTGATTTTAGAGGCTTGAAATACTTTTATATTATTAATTAAATTTAGTATAATTTTGATTTGCAAATATGCGAACTACTACATTTTAAATTTTTCATTTTAACATGCAATTGATAATATATGTTCTTCACGTAGGCTTCCACAGTCATCAGATGTATGTAAAGTTTATTCCGGGTTGGACCGTATAAAGTTTTTGATGGTTGCCGAGCTTTCGCACATCCTGTGATGGCTCGGCAACCATCAAAAACTTTACACGGTCCAACCCGGAAAAAACTTTACATACAAATATGTGTTCTTTCGTCATTCTTTTTTTAAACCTCACAGATATAGTGCAGGTGTTCTCTAAATAAGCTATTTCATGATGAACCGTTATTTTTGTCTAAACTTTTATTATTTTATTATAGAATAATGCTTATCTATTTATTTTGATACTCTGAAGTAAAGTTTATTATTTATTGTGAATTGCCCTTTTTAGTTTTTAAAAACATTTTTTCGTGTGATCATAAATCATTGAGTGTTTTTTTAAAATCTTATTTTCTTTTAATGTAATAAAGTCTAATCAAAAATATTTTACTTTCAGAAACTATTGCTACTGATGGTGTAGTTGAAGAAGTGGCTGTGGAAGAAGTGCTGGCTATTGCCTCTGCTCTAGATCCTGAAGTACAGCAAAGACTACTCGAGGAACATGAACTATCTACTGTGTTAAATCAATTATCAACTGATGCTCTCAATGAAATCTTACTCGGTTAGCTATTTAACTTATATTAACTATGTATAAAGTATAGTATAGCTATATGAATGTGACAAGTAGAACAGTGTAGCATTAATAGATAATTCCATATTGAAATTCACTCAGAAAGATTAAAAAAAAATTTGATTTTGTTCTGAATGAATAGTAATAGCAAATGTTTGTGAATTGTGGCAAAGTCAGAGACATTACTTAGGAATGTGACCTTAGGTTTTATTTTACATCAAAATTATATTAAAAAAATTATTTTGTAAATTAATTGTCTCCCTCAAACTTAAATTTAAAATGTATTATTTGACAATGACAGTTTGATATAATACATCTTACTTATCTTTTAATGACAAATAAATATTAAATTGAACATAATAAAAAGTAAGGGAAGATGGTCTATTTCCATACATTTTATGAGATAAATGGTGTATGATGATTTAATTGAATGCAATATTTTCTTTTTTGAAATTTATTCAGTCATATATTTTTCATAAAATTTTTACTGTGTGCTACACTGATATATAAAGTTTGGCATACACTGCTCTGACTTGTTTATGCTACAATAACTACTACCATAAAATTGAAGTGTAGTATCCATTAAATTATGCCTGCAGAAGGAATATTCACAATTTAAAAAATAAATAAATAAATCTTGACCAGAGCTGTAGCCCAGTAATCGAGTACAATTTTGCATTGAGTAGAACAGCACTTAAATTTTAATATATTAACCATGAGGAACTTATCTCCATTAATGAAGCTGCTAGAAAGTCGGTCTCAACCATATAAATATGTGATAGTATGTTTTAATTGGTCAATTAAATAATTTGCAAGACTGATATTGGTTTTCCCAACTTCGTGAGTTTATCAACCTCTTCACTTCTAGAGATTCCATCATAAATATGTTCAGCATTCTTCTAAAGATACTAGATCCCTAATTTCATTTTTATTTTATTTTATGACTGATTTATGATTATAAGTTAGTTTCTTTTATAAGAATATATTTTATTGCTTTTATTTTTTTATTATTTTTTTTTTTTTTTAGATAAGAATGGGGGATATGAACCAACCATGGAAGAGACAGAAGCCTTGGAGAGAGCTTTGGAGGAAGTAAATAACGACGTGAGGTCCTTGGAGACAATGAGCCGAGGCCTGCCACTCCTCCAGCTACCCTTAGACACTATAGCTCTCTTGGATGAGCCAGGCCCCTTTCAGCCCTTTCACAATGGCTTCCCTCCGCCTCAAACTCACCAGTCATAGCCGGCCATTCCAAACATGTATCCTACTTAATTATTTTTCATGTCTCGCTCTCGCTCCTCTCATATGTATGTATTTTTTTTTTTTTTTTTTATTTCTTTGTTAGCCTTTTTCCTGTTAATCACATACTAGGCAAGTTTTCTTTTAAAGGGCTCATCTTCTGAATGAACTGGTTTGACATGAAGATCATTGGAGCTAATTATAAATCAGTAAATAACAGACTTGTCATAGCTGCATTGCTTTTTAATTTATGGTTCCTTAATTAGAGACTTATTCAAAAACTTTTTGATTGTACTGTTTTCTACACTTCTTCAATTAAATATACACAGGTATATAAGAACTGTTAAGATTATGGAATTAATATTTTACTGCAATTTTTTTGTGTGTGTAAATTTTCAGATCTTTTGTTATTGGTTAATAATGTACTGAAAATATCAGTTTAGAATATTGATATGTGGTCTTAAACAATTATCTTCATATTCGGTGTAACCTAATATTTATTTCCCAACAAATTGTTTTGTGAGAAAGCGGTTATGGAATCCACTGCCTATAATAATACATTAAACTAAAGAAGTATTTTATGTAATATAAATATTTCACTAGCTCAAAAATGATTGACAAGATGGGCCCTTAATAAAACAGTGACACCTCAGTGATTTCACCACATCTCATTGCCTATTGCCATCTTCTTTTTTCCCATTCTATTATTCTTACCAGTTTGAAAATTTTACCTCTACTAATTTTCTTATTTGTTGTCGATGAGGTAAATATTGTGTTATATTTAATAAATTACTGTCATATTTACAAGCCTAGGGAAAGCTTTACACCTCACAGTATGTCAGATTTTTTTTTTTTTTTTTTTTGTTTTCATGTTTTCATTCCTAAATGCATGTTCAATGTTTTTATTGAACAAAACTGTAAAATACAATTTCTCTTCATTTCAATTTCCATGAGTGCTGAGCTTTTTAATTTTTTTTCTTTAATGCAAACAGGTCTTTTTTTTTCTCTCCATTTAAAAAGAATAAGTAATCACTTGTATATATTCAGGTTTATAATGAATTTATATTTTTTATTTTTGTAGAATGGGAAACATGAAATCACTGATTTTTTAAAAGGGGTATAGTATAATTAACAGAAAATAATTCCCTGCTCAGTATTGCCAGGGGAAAAGGATTTAATTAATTTAGAGGAGATAACCTTTTAACTTTTTGTAAGTGAGATGTTTTGCAAAGGTTGAATATATACTATATTGTGAAAGAGTTAGTACTCTATTGTTAAGTTATTTCTAACACTACTAACTCAATTTTTAGTAATCATTATCGAAGCAATACTTCTATCACAACTCGTGGTATTTTAGAGGAAACACTGATTGTCTGATTTTTTAGTGAGTTTGTTTTTAATCCTTCAGTAGGGCTTTTTTGTTATCACTATATCTCATTCGTGATAGGTTTTGAAGGCATTGAAATTTATCATTCCCCTCCTCCTTTCTAAATCTTCAATACTACGAGAGAAGTAAATATTTGATTATTAGACAAGAAAGTTAATTATAATTGTATAAGACATAAAGATTTATTATCAATCAAGAAAAATAGAAAATGAGTAATAATTANTTCATCATGTTAAATTTTAAATTAATTATTTGGTTCGTTGCTTACAATTTGAGTTTCAGATAGATATATTAATTTAGTTTGGAAGCTTAATAATAATTATAACTTTTATTAGATACTGACTGCCTTCAAGCTCAGTGCATTTATTCTTAAAAGTCATGCATCAAATATTTTGTATTTAATACAAGGTTTCTCTTTCTAGTTATCTTTTTATCTCTACATGAGGTAGACAAATGTTATGGGAAATAGGTAAATAACTATTTGAAAAATATGGTTTATTCTAAGCAGTCTTTTAATATATCTGATTTAAGGAAAGGCATAAGTCAGTTAAACTTGTTGTAAGAAATAGTAAAAATCCTGAAATATCTACTAATTTTCTAAGAAAACTTAATTTAAATTAATTTTTATATTTGTATTGACTAATGCCCAGCTTCTGAGATATTGGTACTTAAAAGGAAAATATCCAGACTTCAGTTTAGAAAATTTTAAGGTTGTGAAATAACATACTAGTATTCTCTAATCCTAAATAAAATTTATCTATGTAGCATGTTTATCTCTTTCTTATACTATTGTGGTAAAATTTACTAATTTCTGAAATTTTCAAACTGAAATTGAAAAATAATGAATTAATTGAATTTTTTTCAAAAAGGTTTTTACTAAGACAGTTAACTTTATATATTCTTGAGTACTTACTTTTCCACTTTTATTAAATCCACAAAACTAATTTTGCTTGTTTTATTTTAGTACTTCTCCTTATCTAAGGATTGTAAAGAATCCCCTCGTCTGGCAAAACTGTTAACCTTTAAATAGTTTTTCTTTGTCTCCGTATGAGGTAGTTAAATGTTATTGGAAATATATAGCTGAAAAAATATTTGAAAAATATGCTTTATTGTAAGAGATCTTCAAGTTTAAATAGTAAACAATATTGTAATTTTAGTTTATTTTTTAAAGTTTTAATCATATTGAATAATTTCTTCAATTTATTCAAAATAATCTTTTCTTTTTTGAATTGTTACTGACCCTGCTGTTTGTTAATACTTTGATAAAAACTGCCTATGATAAGGCTCTTTTCTTTATATTTATTAGTTTTATAATTTGTGAAGGATGGATTCCAGTTTTACTTATATCAGGGCTAAGCATGATTTTTCTTTTTCCTTCAAACCTAAAATTCATTACTATCAAAACAGTTGCTAGATATCCTTTATTATGCTACAACTTTCCTCCTTCGAGTTAAAGTAGTGTGTAATTGTGTAAGATTGACTTCTTCTTACTTAATGATCTTTTACAATTATATTATATAGGGATGTGACAAATGTTTGAAAATGTATTCCAGACATAAATTTCTAACTGTGAGTGAGAGATAATATTACAAATATACAAATAAGACTTATCCATGATACTATATTTCTTATTAAGAGATTATAGATAGGCAGAAATTATTGTTCAGTCAGTGTGTTGGTGGTAAAGAACCCAAGTTTTTCTGTTATCTCCCCTCCTCACAATCACGTCTTTTTTTTTTCTTTTTTTTTAACAAATTTGTTTCACTTAAAGAATGGATTCATAAAATAAAATACCCTTGATTATCTCATATTTTGGCTTTGCACTTTATCATTAGTAGGTTCTTCCACTGAAGTTCTACCACTGTATACTTAAAAAAGCATTTTTAATAATTTTTTCAAAATTTTCACTCATACGGAGACATTTGCTTCTACAGCTTTGGCCTATAGTTTGTATATATTTTTAATTTTTAATTGGCACTATTATAAGCTGTATATTACTTGTTTATTAATTATATTTTGTACATATTTCATTTATGACGTTATAAATAGGACACATGTTAATCTTATTAAGCCATTAAAATCCAAAGATATTTTTGTGTTTTGTATGTATAAATTGTATGTATAGGATTCAGCGTATGTCTTCAAATAGAAATTTTTATTTTCTTTGTGAATATTTGTTTACTGGAATGATCTCTTAAAGAGAATGGAAGACGAAGCATCAAATTACTAAATCAGAATAATTCTTTGTCTGAGGTTATTTATTTATTTTGTAATAAAATTTCTTAATTTCTATTTTGGCTTGTCTCATTCTTCATTGTTAGGACTACCTTATTTTTTTTCTTATTTTATTTTCTATTTTACAGGATATCTAATACAGTATTAATAATTTTAGGCATACTCATTTTGAAATTAGTGTTCCCCATTCTTCAATTCTAACTGCTGAGAATTTGTAATAATTCTTTTTTTGTTTTATTTTTATGTTTTGTTCAAAGACCTAATTAAGAACATCCCATGAAGGATCAACTTTTTTCCCCACTAAAAATAGATAGCTATTTGATAAGTGCTTCTTCACTCAAACACTCACACCCACACAAAGAGAATATTTGAAATCCACCCCCCCCCCCCACTTTAAAAAGATATTTACTTTGTTCATGGAGGTTTGTATTCCATCTCACACACATACATTCATCATAACTTTAAATAGACTTGGATATCTGATTGCACAGGACTCCTAAAATAACTAGTTTTTTTTTTTTTTTTAATCTCAAATTAGACCCTTGTATGGATGCAACCCTTTCACCCACATACTTTGATAAGTAACAAAAATACGAAAATCTAGAGAATTTTTTTTTTATAGTTGTTTAATTCATTGCTTTCTCTTTTAATTACTTGTAGATTGCTTTTGTTTATTCCAATAATGAAATAGTTTTAGAAAATATTTAACATCTACTAGACTTTCTTTATTTCTGAGGTACTGACTTCTTTCCCTATGGGTGATAAGCTTCATGTTAGTTATATATGTTAATGAAAGTCAAGTAGGGAGTAATCCTACAATAAACAATTCAAAGTATAACATACTTTACAAACTTTTTTTGCCTTTAAGCATTTAAAATAATAAAAATAAGCAAACTTTATTTTTGTTTGTTTCTATCAATAGTTGAATGTGCTTATTATTTTTTGTTTACTTATTTACTGTTTCATATGTAATGTGCATTAAATTATATTCAACATTGATTACAGCATTTTTCATCATGTTAAATTTTAAATTAATTATTTGGTTCGTTGCTTACAATTTGAGTTTCAGATAGATATATTAATTTAGTTTGGAAGCTTAATAATAATTATAACTTTTATTAGATACTGACTGCCTTCAAGCTCAGTGCATTTATTCTTAAAAGTCATGCACCTTATTAAAATATGCTTGGCCTGAAAGCCTTAAATCTGTGAAGTTATTTATAAGATGTTGAAGTTCTGCTAATGAAGTCGTTGGCCTTTAAAAGTGTGTGTTATGTGCAATATTTAATAATTTATTGTACTTCTAGTTTGCCTGATTTGTGCAAACAAATAAATATTTTCTAAAATTGTCATATTGTGGAAGTGAATAGATTCATTTAAAGGAAAATATGCACAAAAGCAAAATAAGAGTATATCCTGGAGAAATTAGTCAGGTTTTCGGTCAGGATAAAAAAAAATAATATAATCCAAAATTGTTGGGTAATTATTTTATTATTGCCGATGTTTCGACTTAACTTGTAAGTCATCATTAAAACAATAGTGATGTCTGGAGAAATCTCCGAGGGAGGTTTATGGTCACATCTCAGAGTCCAGAACTAAACTGAGTCCAGTTTAGTCCTGGATTCTGAGATGTGACCATAAACCTTCCTCGGAGATCTCTCCAGACATCACCATCGCCCTGATACAATTAAAAAATACAAAAAAAAGTTTTTAAGATAAAATAATAATAAATAACATTGTTTAAATATATGCAATGCATTGATATAAAAATGATTAATAAGTCATAAAAAATACCTCCACCAAAAGATAAGTGGTATATGCATCATTGAATTTCTGGGCCATGTTCTATTTCATTAATTACAATAATGTTTTGTCTTGTCCATTATTATAATTATCACTTAAATTATGTCATTTATTTATTGTCAAATTCTGTTTTGTGCCCAATATATCTTCATTATAATTACACTCTTCAAGACTTTTGTCATTGATTCTACAATCTATCAATGATTAGATTAATTTCCTTGTATAAAATATTCGGTTCTCTAGTGATGCATTCAACCTACTGGTCATTGAATAATGACATATCTCTCTGAAAGTAAGATAATATATGTATATGAAAAATCCTTTTAAAATAAATAACAAATGTATCTAATAAATTAAAATATTAAATTTGTTAAAATAAATAAATAAATGTATTCACTTAAAGTTCTATTGAATCTAAGTAAACAGGCAATTAAAGTATTATTTAGCTGCTTACTAAAAAGAGACAATAGCTGTAGAATTTGATTTGAAAATAGTGAACCCATAATATTTAGAAGAAGAAAGCCCAGAAAAAATCGTTAGAATGTAGGCTACATTGATAGCAAATTTATATTTAAAGCGCACCAGTTAACTCAAACAGGGTCGCAAACCTTCCTCCAAGAGAGGAAACTCCTCAGTCTAAGGTGGCACTCTTTGTTTTGTCATTTATAGAAGAAAAACTTCTTTCCTTTTTTTCATTTATTCTAAATTAAGCTAAGTTTCTAGAAGAAGAGTGAGTTCAAAATTAAAAATTTTCTTTGTTTTAATTATTGCTATTAAGGCAAAATATTTATATGATATTGTTTGTGTAAAATACAATAACAATATTTTTTTTTTAAGTATGGTATTTTATAATAATTAACAAATTTTTATTTCAAATATTATATTTTACTCATTGAACAATGTTATGGGACTTTTATTCCATTTTGAAGTTCAATATTGCCTTTCTCATTCAAATATATTTTGGACTCATTCTTTATATTTACTATATGCTCACTTTTTAAAATTATGAATGTTACACCACATTTATTTTATGATCATTGTAGGGGGAGGGCATACCTTAATGGAACTATTTTAAACTCCTACTAAGAGCTGCAATTTCATACCTAGGTATTTTTTTTTTATCAAAAAATAAAAGCCTGCCCAGCACAATAGGTGTTTAGAATAAGTTAGCTAGGTGCTGAAAGTTCTTCCCTCATTATACAGTTTTACATGAAAGGTGAAATTAATGAATAATGAAAAATAAACTAACTCAATTTTTGATTAATTATTAAGTTTGCAATAGATAAATTTAACAGTAATCACGTGCAAGAAACTTACTTTTTTTTACAAACATTTCAGGATCTTCCACTTGCATGTTCTTTTTTCTCTATATTATATCTATACACTCATATATATAATTANAATTAAATAATTGCAGCTGCGATATATAGTAATCAAGAACAGATGGGATATAGAGTGCAGTGAACACACAAAAAGAAAAAATCATAAAGAGTAAACAACTAATGCGAGGGAATAGAATAAAAAATCTATCTATCCCAGCCAGGGCTCGAACCTGGATCTTCTGCTTTCTGGGCACGAATGCTACCAATAACACTACCGGGATAAGCCAGATAACTTGTGAAATTCCCAGCACACTAGCGAGAGTCTAAACCTTACATCGTCTTATGCTCGAAGGAGCTGATATTGTCTAGCTATTTATCAACTCTCTTTATTTTCATTTTAATTTAATTATTAATATTTATTAATATATACACTTACATATATTTATGGTTAAACAGTTTAAGGCGTTCAAATAAATAAAATTAAAAGGAATGGGGTTTGTTGGAGAGCCAAATATATATCGGAAGGAAGTTGGTGATTTTGAAGAAAATGGTGGCAAGCCCTTTTGAAGGATAAAATGACCTGTAAGTTTGGGGTTCATGATTGCAGACTGGGGAAAGACACTGAGTTATAAAATATTGTTATAATAATTTGCATTTAAGAATATTGAAAATGTTAGTTTTTGAGGTTGAGTTCATTCACAAGAAGGATGAATTTATTAAAATCTAACATATTTGTTAGTAAATTAACTTTAGTGATCATTTTATTGTTGTTGTTTTTTTTATATTATTCTGATAGCTTTTGATTATTTTTTAATAGGGCTTTTTGATCTATCTAATGGTTATGACAATACAATTTTGAGTGATGCATGAGATTTTGTAGATTAGAGTGGTGAAAAACCTATATATATATAAATATATTTATGTATATATAATTTGTGGCATAATGCCCTTAATTTTTTAAATCACTGTTAATTTTTTTTACCATAGCTTGTTATAATTTTTTTTCCATTTTATTAGATTTTTCTGTTTTGGTTTTTGTTGCTAAAACCTAAAATTCATGCCAAAACATCAGTTGAAAAACTCTTTTTTGGGTTTACAAATGTGTTTTTATTTCAGATTCATAGACCAAATCTCGACTATTTTCTCCACTACATCAATAGTCAACTAGCATCCAGTATCTGTTGAATATTAATTTAATTGATTCAATGACTTCATTATTACTTTTAAATTATTCAGAATTCATTTAGTTTTAACGTCAAGAAGTGTTTTTGTCATTAATGTTCACAATTTTTGGTGAAAAATTTATACTTTAAGCATATTTAGAAATTTAACTCATGATAGTTGTGTGGTTAATCCTAACGAGTTTTCTTCTTCTTTCTGTTGTTTTTTAATGGTTAACTAATAGGTAAATCTGTTTATTTAAAAAGCTGCTATTTCATGGACTATTTTCTAAACCCTCTTAAATATGAAAGTTTTGATTGAAATAAAGGTATATGGTAGGAGAACAGCTCTTTCAAATTCTGTTTAATTTCAATTTTATTAAGCTGAAATTTTATCTAAATATTTCTTGGAAAACATCCTAACTCTGCTCAACTTATCATTCTGGTTTGAGAGGTTGGTAACTGTCTGGTAACATGAACAATTAGGCTTTACTTTTTTTTCTAAATATTTGGAGTAATGTTACCTTTGCATTATGAGTTATCTCTTATATCTGTAAGTTGAAAGGTTTGCTTCCATTAGTCAGGATCAAAATTTTTCATCAAACTATTTTTTCTTTTTGTTTGTTTGTTCTTTGTGTATTTATTGCATACTATCCTTATCTTTCTAGAGAATCATTCCATTAAAACTTATTTTTAATTTATTAAATTTTAACGACATAAATTAAAAACCTAAAAGTTTCTTGCCTTAAATGTTAGCATTAGTGAAATGTTTATATCATGCCTTTTTCTGTTTTTTTTTTTTTTTAATACTATAGCAGTATCAATATTATTTTTTAAAGTGGATGAATTAATAAATATGTGCACTCACATACTACCTCAATGCTTCGGCAAATTTAAACTTCATTTAGTCCATAAACGTGAACAGTTACTCTAGCTGTGTTATACTTTTGGTGTTTGTTACATAATTCTACAAAAATTTGTTAGAAGTTCGAAAATTATTTCAGTGTAGGTTTTATATGAACATGTAAAAATTAAATAAAAATAATTATACTGGTTAAAAAAAAAAAAACAATATTTAAAGTACCTGGTTATATGGGAACTAAATTATTTTTGCCATTGAATAATTATCTTAGTAATGTTAGTTCATACCAATCTGTTATAATATTGTAATTTTTTACTTATAAATTTCTTGTTATAGCATTTGCTATGAATTAGCCAGTGATAATTTTCAGTGAAAAATTGTGAAATGTTAATCAGGGTTGTTATGTATGATGTATGAATAAAAGTTGGCATACTTGAAGCCAAAGCTGGTCATTTACGATGAAAGAAATTATACTACTTATTTTGTGGGTACTATAGCATTTCCTACTGACTTTAATGCTTTAGTTTGTTCTTCATTTGTTATAAATACATCAATTTAGCTTGTTTTCTTGTGGTTTATTAAGGAAGTTCATTATACTTAATATATTTATGTATTGTCATTTATTGATTCTCATTTAGTAAATTATTGGAATATCTTATACTTAATGTATTTTTATTTATTTCGATTAATGCAAGTGCATGTGGTTAAATTTATCTGTGATTTTCTCTCTACATAACTATTAAGAAGCTTTTTTTCTTTTATAAGGAATTTCCTATTTCATTTTTGACCAGCTAAATTGACTCATTGTATTAACTATTTGTGAGTTAGTATTATAACAATTCATTTTAAATATTTAGTTAGTATTACTTGACTGAGAGAATGAACAATTATTCGACAATTTGCTTTAATTTAAATAAGTGTATATTATTAATAAATATTAACATTAGTTTAATCTTTTAAGAAATGTGATGTACTTGAATGTGTATTTATTTCATTTTCTTTTTAATAATTGTTAAATTTTATAATTACCTTAATCATTCAAATTTTACTGTTATTTTCTACTTTGCTATTATCTTACAAAATACTTCTGTAGTGCAGTTCAACCTTTTTATTTACAGGATGTTTTTACAACTCCTGAGAGGATTTCACTGAATGATTTATATCTTTAACAAACAAAATAAAGTAATTATTGTGTGCTCATTTGAATGGGAAATCAATTTTAATGTTGCATATTTTCATTGTTGTTCTGTCCAATTCAAAAAAAATTAACAAACTTCTATGATGTACAGTGATATTTAAGCATGGGGTCTGCAACTATGAATGAAATTAAAATAAAGGTTGCAGAAAGTCATTAACCTGTGGTTTAGAGGTCGCATCATTTGAAAAAAANTCACCACATCTCATTGCCTATTGCCATCTTCTTTTTTCCCATTCTATTATTCTTACCAGTTTGAAAATTTTACCTCTACTAATTTTCTTATTTGTTGTCGATGAGGTAAATATTGTGTTATATTTAATAAATTACTGTCATATTTACAAGCCTAGGGAAAGCTTTACACCTCACAGTATGTCAGATTTTTTTTTTTTTTTTTTTTTTTTTTAAACGTATTAAGTGAACAATTGTTGATTGCAACACTTAAAGATTCAAGCTAGCCAAACAATTTACTAATGAATTGCAAAAAATTTGGCTGGTTGTTATACTCTCAAATAGCTATGAAAGCACTTTTATAATGTAATTAAAAACGGTTGCATTGAAAAAAAAAAAGAAACTGAGTTGGTCTCCAATTTCTTCATTATTAAAAAAATTGTTAACTGATATTAATTTCTGTCTCAGTTGGTAGTTTTTTTAAATTATTTTTTTATCTGGTCCACCTATAAATAAGTGTCTCGTTACAAAAATATGAAAAATAATAATTCAATTCACAATTCCAATTTTAAGGATATTGATGTGTACTTGTTTATATAATTGTTTCTAAAATATAGTTAAATATTTTAACTGAAACAAACATTTTTTGGTATGTTTTTAAAGAAATGTATTATGTATACATGAATTTAATACATATTTAAGTTAAAAAATAAGAAGGTATTATTCTTGAGAATCGCTAAATAATTAAGTAAGCTACCATCCTTTGATTAAGACAAGTCCTATTTACTGTATATTTAGCTCTAAAATTAGAATCATAGATTCTGGAAGTGATAAGCTTCTTTACTTTTAATGTATAATACAAAGTTTTGTTTAAGTTTCTACTTATTAAATCTAATTTTTACCTTAAGTAAAAGAGAGTTTTAATGAAACATTCCCTTTGACCCATCATAACTCATAATTGTTTGGATTGACTGGTGTAGTAAATTAAGACGTAAGTTATGCTGAAACCTACAAAACTACATATTACTCTCAAAAATCCTAAAAGTAAAATGTATTCAATAGCTATTTAGAATCTTTTTAATTCTTTTTGTGACTGAAAGTTTTCTCTAAATATACCAATTCTTAAAATCTTTGTCATCAGTATTTTTTCTAAAAGTCTGATTATGACTGTAAGCACTAAAGTTCAGGAACAAATCTGTATTGGATGACATTAGCACAATTATGAGGGCTCTAAGCTTTTGCATAAGCAGTATGCCTAGCTATCGCATAGTTAATAAGAGCAAATTGCCAGTCCATGAAGGATATATTTCTTTAGAAACAATTAATGCCAATATTGTGATGGTTACATGTCATATAAGCTTTAAAAGTGTTTAGTTAAATACTGAAAATTATGTCAGTTCCCAATAACTGTCTTGTGTCTTCTCCCTTACAGAGTTGTATTGTATTTATGTACTTCTGTATGTTTTTTATATTTCCAAATATCTCACTCTGTGGTGAATTCTGTTATCACAGCTTGAAATGCCTTATCAATTATTGGATTTATTCTTAATGGAGGGAAGTGACAAAAGATTACATAATCCTAGATATTCGTCGTAGTCTTCAGATTTGGCAAACATGTTCTCTAGCATAAGTGATGTTGAGACACATTATTAGAAAAGGAACACAAATTTCCTTCTTAAGCAGTAAATTGTATTAAAAATAAATAAACAAAAAATTAAGTATATTATGTTATACTACATAAGTCAGAGATGAAAATTCTCGTAGATCAGACTAAACACATTGAGTTCTCACTCCTTGATCCTTCTACCACACTCACACCCAGTCTTTCTTTGATACAAGTATAAATTTGTATGTTATAAAACATCCAGTGAAAGTCCTGTTTTTTTTTGTTTTTTTTATTATCTATATTTTTTGCTAAAATTTACCTTAAAAGTTTAGCTTAATTAAATACACTGTCAAAAAATGATAATAACTTGTGTGTTCCTCATTAACATAGGAATTCCTAAAGGAAATAATTGTGTAAGAATATTATTTTAATTCTTGTTAGATGTGGCTGTAGATAGAAGTTAATACATTTGGCCCATGGAGTAAGAAACATCGCACATTTGAGGGATATGACATTTTTGGATAAAATAATCACTCATGATTTTTATGTTTTTATTTTTAGTGCTTGTAGTATTTGTGTAGCTGTATTTCTGTCTGTATATAAATTGTATATATATATATATATATATATATATATATA